>JAECUM010017801.1:0-71703 GCA_016617855.1 Megalonaias nervosa
CTGTGACAAAATTATTGAATATTTTAAATGTGTGTGTGTGTGCATAATTTCGATGGAATTACTTGTATTGTGGATTCAATGTATGTGACGTGATTTGCGGGTGAGTACACGGTGTTGATACTTTATTCATTGCTATGCATTAGACATGTATATATAAACAATATACACGTATATGTACCAATGCGTGGTTCTCTGAGTAAAGTAAAATATTATAAATGCCTTCTCTGTTTTCACTACAGGTGTATTACTCATTTAATATGCATCGATTTAAGATGAAAACTGTGCCAATGAAGTACGTATTTTTGCGGCAGCATTTATTACCCCCCCCCCCCCCGCACATTTTTTCGGGTACATGCATCATTTTCTTCTGCCAACTGATCTGGTTGCTTATAACACGGTTTGGTCTATAACACGGTCGGGTTCTATGGCTCCCAACTACCGTGTTATAGCGGGGTCACACTGTATTTCCTGTCTGCAAGATTTTAGAACTACAGTCTGATAGTTCACTGACCACTTGTCATTAGCAGGTACCTTGGGAGGTCTCCATTTTCTCATAAGAATTCCATCTTTAATGAAATAACAGACAGGTACTTCAGTGGCTTCAGTTTCACTAATGGCCCTCTGAAACAAACAGGAGAATTCAGGATCTTTTTCCTGTTCAACAACAAGTGAGTGTCGTTTATCATCCTGATTAGATAAAAGAGAATGAGTATTTAAAAGAGGATCACTGTGATCAATACCTTTTGATTGATTCAAATTAGAAGTGAAAGTAACCTCATCAAACCCTGACCAATACATGTGTCAGCTAAGGGAATATTTTCTTTATCAAAATCATTCTCAAGAGCTTTCTTTGACATAGCTCTGGTAACTGCACAAGCTGGATATAACTCGGGGTATTCTTTTTCAACAGGATCAACTTTCTGATCCAAAGAAGGCTAGTCAGTTACAAGTGGATTAACCACAACCTTGTCTCCAGCTCGGTCATTGCCTAGCAACAAATGAATGCCCTCAACGGGTAAGTTAGATACTCTTCCGACTGTCACAGGTCCTGAAACTAAGTCTGATGACAAATTTACTGAATGGAGAGGAACATTAACAAAGCCGCACTCTACTCCCTGGATTTGAACACTCTCATTAGAACAGGACTTCTCAGAAAAAGGCAAAGTACCTGATAATAAAAGACCCTGAGAAGCTCCTGTATCCCTTAAAATTTTAATAGGGATAGGATTGGCCGAATCACCCAAGAGTGATATAGAACTCTTCAACATGAATGGTTCATAATTCTCCATAATAAAATCAGACTGGGGTTTATGAGACCCAACAAATGTATTGCTTTCAATACATGACCATGACCTTGACCTCTTAGAAATAAGAGCATTTGGGATAGGTCTATCTTGATTCTGATGCCTATATTTCAATTTAAAGCAACCAGAAATGACGTGTCCTTTTATCTTGCAATAGGTACACATAGGAATAGACAAGGATTTTGAATCAAGTTTATCAGAAGTTTGATTTTTAGAAGTTGTACCAGATTGATGTTTAGGAGGAGTTGTATTAGACTGGAATACCTTTCTACCAGTAGACTGCTGAGTGAATGATTTGCCTACAACAGGAACTTTATGAGTTAAGGAGTACTTATCAGCAGCAAGAGCAGCATTTTCCAAGGTTTCAATGTCATGCTCTTCAAGATGATTCTTAATGTCATTAGTGACACAGTTCTTAAACTCTTCAAGTTGCCCTTGTCTCTCTTCCCTTTCTTTTTTAATTTGCAAATGCACTGCTTCCCTTTGTTTCTGCCTTTGTTTATCTTTCTTTCTTGCTTCCATTTGCATTTCTTCTAGCTCAAATTCAAGCTGTCTTGTCTCTAAATCCAACTTTTTTAGCTGGGCTTCCATTTTCAAAATTACTGAACACTCCTGAGTAAAATTCAAAAACTTTTCTACTTTTGATGATATTGTGAATGAAAGCCTGTTGTTTTCACTAAATATTTCAAACAAAATGTAAAATAATACTTGGGATTTTTTTAATAACATGGGGAATTTAAATTTCAAAAAACAATTTTCTGAAATATTTAACGGAAATTCATACATCCCGGACGAGCCCCCAATTTTCTCCTGTTACGTGTAGGCTCGTACAATAATAACTAGAGAAAAGAGTGAAGACAACAAGCTTTGTATATTTTAACAAAATAATTTATTTCCCTAGAAAACAATGTAAAAATTGGAAAATAGGACTTACGGTTTGTGAATATAATCCAAAATTTTTAATCCTATGAATGAAAAGTACAAGTCCTATCACTCAATAGTTCTATTAGATGTGGTCCATGTATGAATAGCAACAATTCCTCAATTGAGTCACAGTTTATGTTTCCAAATAATTCCAGAATAAATTTCCACTGAATTTCTTGCTCCCAGAATTTATAAAATAGTGCACTTGTTTGGTTTTCTAGAGAATAAATTATTAAATTCCAAAAACAAATAAACTTCAGAAACAATCTGGTTTCAACAATTAAAAAAACCTATCTGGCCTTCGAGGTTTCAGAATACAACTGACTGACGAGCACTCATGAAGAGTATTATATTCACCCTAATTATCATCCCATTCTCGCGAGACAGACTACGTGGTCTCCTTACACTTTAAACACCGCAATTAGAAAAATGCAATTCGTCACATAGAAAGAACCCCTATCTACTATCATTCTGAAACAAATTTAAAAATAAACCATTGTTTATCCAGACTAGACGAAATGACCTTGGCAATAGCCAATCATTTTCGTGTAGCGCTTACACTACTGCGGACCAAGGCGAACTAAAAATATTGTTAACATAACACGTTTTACATCTTAGATAAACAGAATTACTGAAGAAGAATTTTGAATCCCATGAAAATAATCATTACAATAAAATGTAATGAAACAAAAATAAAATAAAAAATAATTTTAAAACTAACACACAAGCAATTTAATTACATATACGTAACAATTTCCTCAAATGAAATTTCTGCACCGATGTTTGTCATTGACTGCAACAGCAGCGATTAATTATGTGAAAACTTTGGTATTAATAGAGGAGTGCTACGTGCAGTGCAAAATGAAAATATTGCTAAGTAAATATAAATTTCGATTTTAGCAATGGAGCAATGTAACAAATCATTTTAATGTGCAAGATATTATTATTATCAAAGTCAGGTAGAAGGTATGAGTTCATAACAAAAAGTGTAGCGCAAGTTAACATTGTTCCATGAGGTAAGATTCTGGTGCTTGAGCCATCTAAACTAATCTCTTTAATGTGCAATAATTATTTTCAAAATAATCATAATAACAAGCGGCATCTTTGTACATATCTGAAGGAGGTATGAGTTAGATAGTGAAAATGTGCTGTAATGACATGTGACTTAGTAAAGTCTCACTGCACATAGAAAGCTATATCATGATGAGACAAACAGAGTAAAGTACTTTACCCAGGGATGCACCATAGTAGCAATTTGGGTTTTTTTCTGATGGTAGAAATTGAACACAGATCTTTTTTGTTACAAGTCCAGGGTCATAACCTCTAAGCCACGAATTTGTCACATCCCCAGAAAAGAAACCTCTTGACACCCTGGAGTCACAAACACTAAAGCCAAATCAGACCAGATATTTGGATACTTTGAGTGGCTCTCAATACATCATTTGGTTCTAGTGACTTTGATCTTGTTTGGAAGGTCACAGGTAGATAACTTTGTGTTTAGTAAAGCGTTTAATTTGTTATCTGTGTTGCAAGAAATGTGCATCTTAAATTCGAAAAGCCTCCAAAAGATTTCATACATAGACCTTTTGTGTAAAGTTTCACACGTGCCTGAAATGAAAATATATAATTATTTTTAACAGGTGCCTGAAATGAAACATATAATTATTTTTAAAAGTGAACACCTTTTATGACATACTACATATCTAACATCAATACACCTTTGTCGAACATCCTTTGACTAAGTACACTTACTCAGTTATTTTAAAAAGTTTTGAGAATAAAGGAGACAAATCACCTATTATCATAAATAAATGTGTATTGTCTTAGAAGCACCATTTTGACATTTGAAATAATATTAATAATTACAGTTTTAATAGACTGAAACTGTAATATTGTAATGTTTGTACAGATACAGTTTCCTTCTTCAGAAGTTTGAATTGTTATTGGTACAAATAACTCAAGAAGCTCACTCTTAAGTATGAAAATCTGCAAATTTATGAAAATATTCTTTTTAAAATTTTTTATAAAATACTAAAATTTAATAATGACTTTTTACAGAGTGATGATAAACTGAAATTTGAACATACAAATTGAGAGATGCAGTATACATGCTAGGAGCAATTCAAGCAAAATATGGCCCTATTTCCTGTCATTTCTATCATTTCTATCATATAATATGCAGTGATGTTATTCTTTCTTTTCTTGAGTTGATGGCTCCCTCCTTCTTCTTATTTTGCCTTTGAGGGATTTTATCATTCAAAGTCTCAGGCTGTCTTGTTGCTATAAAAGAGTTAATGCTTTTAACAAGAAGGCACTTTCATTATTTAGCTTTTCTGTCCTCTTGGGAAGTCCAGTC
Organism: Megalonaias nervosa; assembly: GCA_016617855.1. Classification (NCBI taxonomy): domain Eukaryota; kingdom Metazoa; phylum Mollusca; class Bivalvia; order Unionida; family Unionidae; genus Megalonaias; species Megalonaias nervosa. The sequence continues at coordinate 4,585 of JAECUM010017801.1, forward strand.
AGTATATAAGGGACATTACCCAAATTATATTCCTGTGAGGAAATTTTAGTTATAGTAGTTACCTCTCCTTGATGTAGTTTATTTACATATACAGCACCAGCAATACAAAATAAATATATTTTTCCAGTCCATGTATATTGCTTTTGTATTTCATGTACAATATCAACTTTTGTGTCTGTTTTTGTTCAAGGAGCAGTGTAAGGCAGTAAAAAGTATAGTATCTTGTACTTTTTGATTATTAATGTGTACAATTCGATCTCAATCTACGAGTTGGTGAAACTTCATGCATTTTGCAGCCCATTAATGAATAAATCATTACACTGTGGAGCTTTTATAGCCTGATAGTTTGTAGAAGTTTACAAGATTATTTCATATTGTGTCCTGTAAAAGCAGAAAGAAAGGACTGGTACCTTGATAACTGTCACCTGATTTCAATAGAAACCTATTTTTGAGGATGCCATCTTTTACATGACAAAATAGTACAACAATTTTACTGAATAAAACTAATAAAATCCTACTATTTTCCAATTTATAGTAAGTATTTCTTTTTTTTGTATTATTGGACTAAAAGTTTAATAAAATGGCTGTTTTAAACCGCTACTATCAACATTCTGTACTTTGACCACTCTGCATTTATTTCTCTATTTTCTAACCACTTTGCCCTCTTCAGGTAGAGAGTGAAGTCATATCAAAATTTGAGTCCAGCTTGGACCCTGTAGATGATACTGTAATACATGGGGGAGAATCCTTTACTTCCCATTATGCATGCATAAGAAATGCATTGCTCAAAATAGAAGTACTTCTTTGAGGAATATTTTAAAATTTTATGTCAGAATTAATTAGATCATTAGTATGAAGCTTAAAGCACTATGAAATATAGATCACCCCATAATGTGTTTTTGATTTGTCTGTATAAATAAGGGGAGACAGAAATATTCATTTTTTCCAGTGGTGGAGGCATCAAACAGTTTTTAAGTTTTGTAAGTTTTTGCAATTCACCTACTGGGCAGAATATGTGAACGTACAGACACAGACACCAGGTTCTGCAGAACATAAATTATATGTACACATAAATTTTGTTGCATGGGAGATTTGCTGCTGCATCCCAAAATAAACTCCCAAGAGCAATTAATTTATTGTCAGTGGTAAGCATTTAGAGTTCGCAGTTTTGCACGTGTTCACATTAATATGGTTCTGTTCACTGGTTTGTTTCAGTCCTGCCAGATCACCTATTATGACTCCAGCAGCATCCACTGATGGTAGTCCCGTTTCTACACCTGGACATTCCCCGCATGGAAGTCTTGCTGATCTACATGACTTTGCCAGCTCACAGGACAGTGACAGTGGAGTGTATGTTAATGGAGGACTGACATATAATATTTTGGATGTTCCAGAAGGAAAACACAAACCCATGTTCTTCCTTCCAGCACCATCACCACCAAAAAAATCATCTGAACTACCTAATCTAGACAAACTGGGTCCAGATCGTACTGCATTTAAACAATACGAGATAATGCTTCAGAAAGGTAATTGGTCTCTACATTTTAAACAAGATTGAACGTATTACACCTTGTTTTTAACCTCTTGTGACTGAAGCAAATGTTTTAAGTGCAATTCAATTTTTGATAATTTGCAGACCATTACTTTCACTGTTTCTGAATTAGACACCTTACATAAAACATACTATTTGTGTGAAGAAGCTTTGGTGTTTGCATACCTATGGACCTTTAAGTGCAGATTAATGGTAGCATATGCTTGATTTAAGAAGATATTACATAATAATATGATGGTACAGATTTATATTGGTGCACATACAGCAGTGTTCTAGTTGTACTCATGTGTTTATAAATTAGTATTAGTCATTGCAACAGCAGCGTTCTAGTTGCACACATGTTTTATACCTGCTATCAATCCCAGTTTTGCCAATATCATTCCAATTTCAGAATTGTAATTCTGCATTCCAAATATGCTGTTAAAAATTTTGATTTTTATGTCTTAAAGTTACACAAAAATTAGTTTCAAAATCTAAAAGCTGCTAAGCTAAACTAACTTGTTTTGCATTGGTTTTTTATCATCTTGTGCTCTTAAGAACATGGGCAGAACTCTGTGAGAGCATACCATCACCATATTTGTTTCATTTGCTTCATTGGAAGCATTGCCAGCCATATGTAAAATTAGGACTTTCCAGTATGCATATATCATCATGGTGGCATTACAATAAAAGTATAAGAATGTCAGATGATTAGATGTTCTAAAGAAAACAGAAAATAAAGTATGGATGTAAACAGAATGCAGAATGAATGCAAACAAAATGATAAATACATTTTAAGGAAAATGGTGCAGATAAAGAATACAAAATGATAAATTATGAATGAAAATGTAAAAACATTTTATATATTTCATAGCTGTATTTAAAATCAGTTGCATTAAGCTGCTGATACATTTCTATTGCAGAAATCCTGTTCAAATGATAATCCAGAACCAGATTGTTTACATTTACAATTATTCACCACTTACAAGCCATGACTTTGTTTTGAGGCAGTTGTACACAACTGAGTTGATTAGATGATGTTATTACCATCGGTTGTACCTGTACAATGTATATTACCATTGCATGTACCTGTACAATTTGTCTTACCATTGATTGTACCTGTACAGTGTGTATTACCATTGGTTGTACCTGTACAGTGTGTATTACCATTGGTTGTACCAGTACAATGTGTATTATCATTGGTTGAACCAGTACAATGTGTATTACCATTGGTTGTACCTGTACAGTGTATATTACCATTGGTTGTACCTGTAAAATGTGTATTACCATTGGTTGTACCTGTACAATGTTTATTACCATTGGGTGTGCCTGTACAATGTTTATTACCATTGGTTGTACCTGTACAATGTTTATTACCAGTGGTTGTACCTGTACAATGTTTATTACCATCGGTTGTGTCTGTACAATGTTTATTAAATGAAACAAAAAAAAAAACATTAACTTTCATGACTTATTAACAATTATTGTACATTTATTGCAGTTACATCAGTATTTTTACTTATTGTAAATTCAGTGCTTTCTTTTGCGTTTAATGCATTGGTTATTTAAATAAAGCAAACTATTAATAAGACAGTATGCAAAATTAATAATTTTTTCCCTTTAACACACTAGGAAGTGCAAAACCCAATAAAATTCAAAATTGAAAAGAAATGAATGGAAGTGATGCATGCAAAATAAAATTGCATTTCAGAGACACTGAATGAAAAATGGTGAGGTGATGGCTCATCAAAATGGAATGAAAATTTAATGCGAATGAAATTAATTTAAAATGTAGATTTGATAAAATTACACATTTCAGGAGATGTTCATACAGTCAAATCTGTATTAATCACCACCTTAGGGAAGGAAAAAATCGACCATTTAAGTTAAGTGGCTGCTTAGAACAGGTTAATTGCTTATGTAATTCTGTTGAAGGGATCTTCCAGTTGTTGTTGTTGTTTAAGGTAGGTGATTGCTTAATAAACACGACCTTTATGGTACTGTTGGCTTTAATTGCTTTCATGAATGGATAGTGTTCCACATCTTCAGATAGACCTTAAAACTTAGTATTTGCAGTTGATCAAAAGATGTGCTTAGCAGTTTTAGAAATTTATCCACAAAATTTGTGTGTAACCTTTGTACAATCACTCATTGTGCTGAGAAGTTTTAGCCAAAGATTTCCTCCTGGCCACTTTTTTAATTTATGCTGTGTGCCAGTTTTATGCTGCATTAGCAGTTTGTGAGAAATAAGTATACATTTTTTAAGGTGACAACCACAATTGTCCACATCAATGGCACTAAAATGTCTCTTATAATCATCTGAAGAAGAAATTTATTTTTTCAGAACAGGGAGTTGGTCTGGGAATTGCTGTGATACGAAAGTCCCGTGATGGCATCAGTGAAATCCTCATCCAAGACATTGCCCATGGGTCTACTGCAGAGAGGAATGGCAGACTAAAGTAGGTTCATAAAGTTTGCTTTCAGTCGTAACATTACTTAATTTTTTTTTCTTGTATAAAATGAAGGGAAGAAAAACATAGGCACTGTAACCCCACTATATAGCATGTTTCATTATAGCACAAATTCAGATATAACACGATTGTTTCATGACCCCCAAAAATTTGTGTATTTGATCATTTATGAAAAATAAAAATTTCTATTTTCCAAGTACGAAAACTAATGTATAAAAAGTGAATTATCCTTTTGGGGAAGAGATTGTGCATGGATTCAGATAAAACATGATGGCAGCATGACTCACAATATTTAACAATAATTTCACTAATTTCTTGAAGAAGTGACAAATTTCATGCGAAAAGAAACAAGAGTTTGATTTAATAATTTGGCAAGATGTGATGCACTCGTGAAGAAACAATTGCCTTATGATTGTATCTTTCTTGATAAAATAATGTTAAAAATTTCTATAATTTTTAATAATTTCATATGTGTCAGTAGTTTTTCTTAGCCTAGTATTGAAAGATGTCAGCTCATTAAAAAGTGTTAGTCTTATTATTATTGATCTATGAATAATAAAAGCTAGTAAGTCTCTTCTGTTTTTCTTCAATACATTCTGTGCACAGTTTTTGCTCAAAGGAAAGAAAAAAATTCTCATCTGAATTTATAAACAATTAATTTCAGTAATTGCTAATCAACAGTGTTAATCTCAATATTTAAGATTGTTACAGTTAAGGGGTGATGATATATGAAATAAAACAAAAGAAAACCCCAAAACAAGAAAAGTTGCCAACATGCACATGTGGCTTTTTGGTATTATCAATTGTCATGCAGTCAGCTGACCAGTTGACCTATTCTGCATTTCCTATAAAAATGATCTTATTGTTCCTTCTGTTTGTAGTTGTTCAAGCAAATAACAGTGTTAATTAGTGTGTATTTGCAATTGATAACAAGATACAGAAATGACAAGCTTGAATCCCCAGGCAGGATTAAGTTCTGAGTTAACCAAATGAAATTGGCTTTGAGATTTAGTGTTCACAAGTCAAGCAGACAAGGTGCTGGTCTTAAAAAGGTTCTTAACCAAATTTATAAATCAGTTAATTTACCTCAATTTTACAGGAAATAGGTCAAACATGTGTCATAAATACCCACTTAAATAAGTTTATGTACTGAGCTGTGGCAGTTTTGGTCATTGTCACATGCATGTAAAACAACCCTGACCACCTATCATCTTAACCTGTTCTATTTTCTGGCTTCAAATCGTTCACATATACACAGGAAACTGTCCTTCCAATGTCAACACACTGGTTGAGATAAAACCCATTGAAGTTATAGGGGTGGAATGATTGGCCTTTATAATGAAACATTCTACTCCTCTGCTCTGCAGTGAATTAAAGTGATAATTATAAAACAAATCTGTCAATAAATAGTTTTTTCTTTTTTTTTGCTTTGTCCTTTAGAGAATGACCTGAGATTTTTTTTTAAGGAACTGACTCTGAACTCATACAGCTGGACGGTTTACTTAAAAACTGGTTTCAGGTAGTTAGCATGTACAACTGTTCAATTCAAGAACATTACTAGGTCAATACCTTTGACCTTTTTCAGCTGAATTACATGTACTATTCAAGCCTAAATACATTTTCGTTTTAGATACTCTCAGTATGAAATATGCATTTTATTGTCTGTCAGAAATTAGACCCTTTGGACAATACAAATGTTGTGAAGAAAAATAACACCCATTTCATAAATTTGTGTGAATGCATTAGCAAAAAAATTTAGGGATATGAATGGACCTAGAAAATGTTTTTTTTTTTTTTTTTTAAAGAAATTATGCTTATTTATGCACATTTTTTACGGAATTACTATCATGGATAAAAACAGATTCAACTGTTGAGTACACACACACAAACTATTTATGTTTCTGTTACAGATTTCATATACATGAAAATAAACATGTAACAACTGTTCCATTGCTTAATATGGAACAAGTTGATTTTATAATATGCACTTATTTAAGATGGTAACTGTGCCATTGAAGCAAATAATTTTGTGCCCGCTTTTGTTCACACACATGCACACACACACACACACACACACACACACCACCCATTTTTTTGTGCATGCATCATTTTCTTCAGCTAACTGACTTGGTTATAGCACAATAGTATATAACATGGTCTTGTTTTATGGACCCAAACCATCATATTATAGTGGGGTCACACCGTTATAATAAATGTACAGACTAAATAGTCAGTATTGAGGACTGAATCAGTCAGTTTTTAGTTGTACTGGTCATAGACGAGCAGAGGTTATGGAATAGTCTGTTGACCCTCAGTCTGTTAGCTTTAGTTTGTTACTGCTATTCCTGCTAAACTACTTAGAGGATTGCCATGAAACATTACACACACACACACATTCTTCTTGTGGACTTGTTGGTTCTAAAAGAAAATGGTGCTGCTTGGATATCCAATATGTCCACCACAGCAGCAATTTTGAAACTCCTGTTATTACTACTTTTCCTGAATGGATGGTTGTATCAGCATGCGGTTTTCACGAAAAACAATTCTTATGATGTCTAAATGTTCCTGAATAAAATGCTGCTGATCTGACATCCAATGTGGTCACCATAAGAGCCATCTTGAAAATCTTGTCACTACTCCACCATTGTGAATGGTCAGATCAACATGGGATTTTCACTGGAAGACTTCAGGTGTGATGCCAAATTGGGCCTAAGTGAAAATGGTGTAATTGGATGTCCAATATGACCACAACGGCAGCTATCTTGAAAATCTTATCTGTACTCCCTCTGAAAGGACAGTCAGTTTAACATGGGTTTTCACCAGATTTCTAATGATGTCTAGATCTGATGTCTAATATGGCTACAGCTGTCATCATAAAATGTTATTGCTACTCCTGAATGGATGGTCATATTAACATGGGGTTTTCACTCTAATATTTCTAATGATGTTTAGTTGGTCTCAAATGAAAATAATGCTGCTCAGACATCCAACATGGCCACCACAGTGTTCATCTTGAAATCATTTTATCACTATTTATCCTTTAAGACTTCTTTATGATGTCTGTTTGGTCCTAGAAGGAAATGATGTGCATCTCATATACAGTATAGCCACCATGGCAGACATGTTGAAAATCTTGCTTTTGTCTCTCCTCCAAATGCAGTCACATCAACATGGGGTTTTCACCAAAAGACTTATCATTATGTCTTGTTGGTCCTGAATTAAATTGGTGCTGATGTGGCATTCAACATGGCCACCATAGTAATATCATGAAAATCTTGCTATTGCTACTCTTAAATGGAAAGTCAGTTGGTCCTAAATGAAAATTTTAAAAATTGACCCTCAGTATATGGCTGTCTTAAAAATATTGTTCTCTCTACTCCTTCCAAATGGTTGGCTATATCAGTATGGGGATTTTCACCAATAGACTTATTATGATAACTAGTTGGTCATAAATGAAAATGGTACCAATTGTACATCCAATATAGCCGCCACAACGGCCAACTTAAAATCTTGCTGTCACTTTTCTCCCTTAATGGATATTCATGTTGACATGGGGTTTTCACCAAAATACTTCTGATAATATCAACTTGGTTTTTAAATGAAAATGGTGCAAATCTGACATCCAGTATGTCCACCATAGCAGCTAATTTGATAATCTTTTCATTGCTGAAGAATATCCAGAATGATGTTGTTTTAACTCTGCTGGTCATAGACCAGAAGAGCTTATGGGATGGCCTATTGTTCGTCATCCATCATCCATCTGTCTGTCTGATAGCACAATTTGTTATGGCTGCTTCTAAACTATTTGAAGGGTTCCCATGAAACACACACACACACACACACTTCCTTCCTATGGAAAGTCATATCAGCTTTGGGTTTTCACCAGAAGACTTCTTATGATGTCATAGTTGGTACTAAATGAAAATAGTGCCAATCTGACATTCATTATGGCACTATGGCAGCCATCTTGAAAGTCTTGTTATTGCTATTTGTCCTAAATGGAAAGGGATATCATTATGGAGTATTTGTCAGAATTATGACATCTAGTAGTCCCAGATGAAAATGTTGCTGATCTGACTTTAAACATGGCTGCCACTATGAACATATTAAAATTTTGTTACCTATTTTCCTGAATTAGGAAACCTATTCATATCAGCATGGTGTTTTTACCAAAGTTTTCAAAAGTTGTGCAGTTTGTTCTAAATTTTGAATGATGTTGATTTCACATCCAATATGGCTGCCACAGTGGCTAATTTGACAACTTTTCAGTCAAGAATATGGGATTTCAGTTGTGGTAGTACAGTTAGTGATTCTAGTTGCAGTTAAGCAGACGAAATGGTATTGTCTTGAATATATGGAAATTCTTTTTGGGTGATAGAGCTTTAGTCATTTTGAGGGACTCTTGTTTTGCTTGACTTTGAAGGTTATGAGCAGAAAATACACAATAGGCATAATGTATGTCTGTCTGTTTGTCAATCCTGTATCAACGTAGCAAATACTGGTAGTATGAAGGGCAGTTAAAAGGGAAGGGAAGTAACTCTAATTCAAAAAGCGGATGGGAAACGGAGAGGAATTGGACATAATAGATGTCCAGTTGCTGAGCTCACGTCTACAGAAACTGAACATAGTTATCACTTTGGCATCCATGTGCATATCTATGTATGTCTGTCCACACCCAAGATTAAGCTGAATGTTACAAGTTTGTTAGATTCATCTCAATGTTTTGTGCTTTTATTTTATTTAATAAATTATTTCTAACAATAATACTTGTTGCATTGAAATGTTTGCAGTAGTACAGTTAGTGATTTCAGTTGTGGTAGTACAGTTAGTGATTCTAGCTGCAGTAGTGCAGTTCGTGATTTCAGTTCCAGTAGTACAGTTAGTGATTTCAGTTGCAGTAGTACAGTTAATGATTTCAGTTGCAGTAGTACAGTTAGTGATTCAAGTTGCAGTAGTACAGTTAGTGATTTCAGTTGTGGTAGTACAGTTAGTGATTTCAGTTGAGGTAGTACAGTTAGCAATTCCAGTTGCAGTAGTACAATTAGTGATTTCAGTTGCAGTAGTATAGTGATGTCAGTTGCAGTAGTACAGTTAGTGTTTTCAGTTGTGGTAGTACAGTTAGTGATTTCAGTTGCAGTAGTACAGTTAGTGATTTCAGATGAGGTAGTACAGTTAGCAATTCCAGTTGCGGTAGTACAGTTAGCAATTCCAGTTGCAGTAGTACAATTAGTGATTTCAGTTGCAGTAGTATAGTGATGTCAGTTGCAGTAGTACAGTTAGTGATTTCAGTTGTGGTAGTACAGTTAGTGATTTCAGTTGCAGTAGTACAGTTAGTGATTTCAGTTGAGATAGTACAGTTAGGGATTTCAGTTGAGGTAGTACAGTTAGCAATTCCAGTTGCGGTAGTACAGTTAGCAATTCCAGTTGCAGTAGTACAATTAGTGATTTCAGTTGCAGTAGTATAGTGATGTCAGTTGCAGTAGTACAGTTAGTGATTTCAGTTGCAGTAATACAGTCGGTGATTTCAGTTAATGATTTCATTTGCAGTACAACAGTTAGTGATTTCAGTTGCAGTAGTACAGTTAGTGATATCAGTTGCAGTAGTACAGTTAGTGATTTCAGTTGTACAGTTAATGATTTCAGTTGCATCAGTACAGTTATTGATTTCAGTTGCAGTAGTACAGTACAGTTAGTGATTTCAGTTGCAGTAGTACAGTTAGTGATTTCAGTTGCAGTACAACAATTGGTGATTTTATTTGCCTTAGTATAGTTAATGATTTCAATTTCATTAACACCAGATTTTGAATTGTATAACCTTCTGTCTGTCTGAGTTTGCGTTATTTGTTTATTTGATAGTTTGTACACCACTCCCTCAATAACTCGCGCCCGGATAACTTGCGAACCTACTTATAAGGCGGTGTCTGGCTTGGCTCCCAATTTTTTTTCCAAAGAAAATATATTTTAAAATGTGCTGAACGTGAAAAAATTCGCAATAAGAATTGGTAAATTGGTAAATTGAACCTTGATACATAGCTCATTTTATCATCGGAAATGGTGATTATTGCCCATAAAGATAGAATTCATATTGTGAAATTTGCAAGTTCAAATAAGATATCACATATTATGTTTGGGTTTTTTTTGAGAGAAATAGTTGTCGATACACTGTAAATAAACAGTCTGGTGAAACAGCAATCAACAAAAAATTCTGGTAAATGCTAACAGGTGGCAACAGAGAATGAAATAAACACCAATTAAATGTCTTGCTATGTGAAATTCACGTTCTAATCCTTTAATTTCACTTCAATGTAAACACTATAATCGCAACATATTCTCTTCTATGAAAACATGAAAAGAGTCAATCGACCGTCACATCGAAATCCGTGAGTACTTCTGTGAGAACCTAATTACATCTGGCTTTGTTTTGATCAACAACTTGGGGAAGTGTTTGTTGCATTAAAAAAATCAATTAAAAGAGATCTGTGTTGTTTTATCACTTTGAATATCTCTTTTGTATCAAACCAAGCAAGGGAAGTACAGTTAAAAAAAATTCAAAGGCATGCCAATAGCAACATAAGTTCTTGTGGTCATTACCGTTCTCAAAATTCATTTTATTTGACCAATCAAAAATGGTTTCACATTTTTATGTACTTAACATCATTAAAGTATATAATATCAGTAATGTATCCTAATCATTTGTAAATGTGACCATGGAGAGCAAAGGAAGTAAGCAAAAGGTGTACTCAGTGACTGAAAAGCTGTGCATCATAGATAGGGTTCATAATGGCGAAGCGAGATCCAATGTTTGCTATGAAATAAACAATTGCTGAGTTGACATTTAGAGGTTGGCTTAAGGATAAGCAGAAACTTCGGGGTTATTTACATGAGAACGAGAACGGACTGCAAACGATACCGAATTAGATGATGCTGTGTACGCATGGTTCACACAGCAACATGAACAAGGTGTTCCCATCTCTGGAACAATTCTCAAGGCCCAAGCAGAAAAAATGGCAAAAAGTATGGAGAATGAATCTCATTTTAGGGCAAGCCATGGATGGCTTTGGAGATTCCAGCGCCGACATAGAATTAAACAAAATTCATTGTCGGGAGAGATACGCTCAGCGAATCAGGAAACCGCATGTAATTATCCATGCCAGCTCAGAGGGATAATCATCCATGAACAATACATAGAGGCAGCAGAGAAATCAAAGAGTAACACAAAAAAAAAATTAACAGATGTTTTCAAAATGTGAAGTGATATTTGTCAAACATGTCACAAACTGCAAGTATTATCATGTTCTAATTTACGTTGTTTTAAATTTGTAGACCCATTAAATTCATGTTGGTAATGGTTAACCCTTGTGAATTTATTTTTTTTTTTTTTTTCATTTTACTTCTACCGCAATCAGATCTACCTATCGTTCGATCAACATTGTTTTTTCGAAATGAGTGTCGATCTTTTGTATTAAAAAAAGTCTACTTTGGATCAAACAATAAAACTAGAATTTATCCAATTCAACACAAAAATTAGCGACATAGTACACAATGTGCGAAGTCGTACATGTGTTAAGCGAACGGAAACCATGTGGAATAATGTTTTGATGATCTCCTCAATATACTGTAAGTTATCCTGAAATTAATGTTACTCTATGAGGAAAAAAGTAAACAAAGTACACCGCTATGAAGAGATATTTATTCACAGTTAATCTTAGCACGATTATTAATTGAGTATTCAACACTGTAACATGCCAACCTACCCCACCCCTCTTTTGCCTCTACTTTGATCCCATTGTTAGTTTTGTTGTTTGTTATAGGTACCTCGATAACTCGCGCCCTCGCTTATAACACGGTCGATGTTTTTGGGCCCCGTTGTGCATGAGTTATTGAGGGAGTGGTGTATTTGGAATGTGTATAAAATGCACAATATTTTTGCTTCTTTTATATGGGGGACAAGAAACCAAAATGAATTCTGTTTGCTGAAAATTGCATTTTAATTAAACAGAGGAAGATAGCTGAATCACACATTTCTACTTTGCAAAAGCATATTTAAATCCTGGATAACAATACATCCATTACCATGATAATATAATATAATTTTAAAGCTGCCAACAAATGCAGGGTATTACAGTTTACCTTCATCAATCTGGGCAGTGTTAATGTTCATTTTGGTTTCCAAATGATCACTTATTGAGTTACAGTGACCACTTTGGTGGCCTAAGTGGTAAGAGTGTCTGCCTCGCGTGCAGGAGGTCATGGGTTTAAACCCCAGCTGAGATATACCAAAGACTTATAAAAATGGTACTAGCAGCTGCCTTGCTTGGCACTCAGCATTAAGAGTTTAGTGTTAGGACTGGTCAACCTGGTGTGAAGATAATGTGACTGGGTGGGACATCATGCTACGTGTCTGCAGCATGATGCCCCAGTGCTAGACATCACTAGAAACTGCCACACAGCAGACATCGTAGCACTATGCCTGGAAAATTGTTAAAGCTACTTCACACACACACACACACACACACACATACACACACAGAGTATATATATTTCAACACAGATTGGTAGATGTGTTGCAAATCCTAATGATTGGGGATCATTGGCTCCATGGTCAAGGTCACTGTTGCTAAAAAAATAGATTCTGCCCTTTGCATTCATTTTTGGGTGACAGCTTTAGTTCTAGACAATAGAATTCAACAAAATCTTTTACATTTGTTCTTATTAGACCCAGGTTGAACCATATTGATTTGAGGGGCAGTAATTCCAAACACACAATTGCAGTTACTAAAAATAGGTTTTGGCAATTATATTTCATTTCTGGACAGTAACACAAGCACTACACAACCTATTAGTATTAGACTTTGTATATGTGTTCCTTTCTGTCCAAGAAAGAGCCCTATTAATTTTTGGGGGAGGAGGTGTACCTTGAAAGTCAAGGTTGCTGTTGAAAATAGATTTGGCCTTTCCATGTCTGTACATGTTTTGTCATATGTACTCAAAGTACACTGCAGAAAATGCATTCAGACAAATAACTTTATGTTTTCCATATAGTATATCATTTGGTATTTTAAAGAGTTGTTTTTAAAAAAAACAGACGAGGAGATAGGATCTGCGAAGTAAATGGGAGATCGATGAGAGATATGACTCTTCTGGATGCCTATCAGCTCTTCCGTAACCTTGACCCAGGACCTGTCCATTTGGTTATCCAAAGAGGTGATAAAACTCAGGTAGGATTCTTGGTCTGATTTATTCTTTTGTGACATGGATGTTGTTTGTTTTAATTTTAAGGAACTCAGTTAAAACATATCACATAATGGCAAATTATCCTCAGCCCTACAGAATTGTTGAATGACCAAGGATTTGATTAAGTCATCACTCATCCATTCCAATAATAATGATGTCTAAATATTAAAAAGGAAACAGTTCAGAGAAGCATACAGTTTTTTACACATTATTCTTCACAAAGCTCTCATAATAAAAAATTAAATTATAGATTCACATTTTTGTTTCATATATCACTTAAAATTTTATTTACACTGTGCAGAAATAATTTTGTTATCAGCACCTGTACATTTCCACAATTAAAATATAGCTTTGTTTTGTGCAGAGTTTTGTTTAACATTTCCTTTTATATCATCAGTTTACCATTTTTTGCATGCCTACAGCAAAACAGCTCTTCAGTAGTCTTTACTGTGTCACAAATGTATGGCCATTCCACTTCAGAGGCACTAGCTGACAAGCCATACAGAGCCTCATTTCTTGTCACTGCAAAATGCTGTTGATAATGTCCAAGGCACTGTCAGAGAAACTAAACAGGGCCTCATTTCTAGTCGCAATGAAATGATGTGTTTGATCTAAGGCACTGTCTGGCAAACAATACAGAGCCTCATTTCTAGTCACCATGAAATGATGTGTATAAATGTAAGTGGCACTAGCTTAGAAACCACACAAAGCCTCATTTTAGTTACCATGAAATGATGTGTATAAGTGTAAGTGACACTAGCTTAGAAACCACACAGAGCCTTATTTTAATTGCCATACAGTGATGGGTCTAAATGTCAGAGGAACTAGCCAACAAACTATACAGGACCTTTTTTCTAGGTACCCATCCAATGCTGTGTACAATGCACATTTAAAAAAAATGTAAAGTTCAAAATTGGCATGGCATTATATATAAGAGAATTGAATTTTTCCCCCAACCCAGTATTTGACAGCAATTGAAATATGACTTTCTGGAGTTGCCCTGTGAAACCAGTCCTTTTGATGATTGATGCTTTGTGTTTGTGAGGACTGCACATGCATTATATAAATGATAATTATATCCTTTTAACCCTAACCCAAATTTTTATAAGAGTTTGAAATATGATTTTCTGAAGTACCTTTATTTACTGTATAAATCCAGTCCTGTTGATGTTCATTAGGTTGAGAATATATAGTTGACAACTGGGATTTGCTTAGTTAGACAAGCCCTGATAATAAATAAGCTAATTAAAATAACACAAGAATTTATCAAATCATACCTACCATATAGACTAGCCCTCAGAGAAAACATCCTAGGAAAACATCTACAGCTGTGTAAACTCAAAAAGACAATGATAATAAAAACAATCACTCGACAATGATAGTTCACCTTTGTATTCACATTCAAAACATGACTAGATAGACAAACCTTGTAATAAACTGTATAGACACAGATATACTGGTTCATTATGTGATGGCAGATCTGGGTCTATACAGTTGGCAGATGGATACGAATTGCAAGTAAGCATTTATGGTATATTGTTCCTACCATATAAAGAATCACAAATGCATAATGAACACATAGTAATGTGAATTTGTCATGGTGATCAGATCTATGTTAAATGATAACACCAGTATCAATTTGCGAAATGGAATTATTTGCAAGAAGATGTTTCAGGATGAGGTATGTATATAAAAAATTCAGTCAAAATAATTCAAAAGTCAACCTAAATTATCAACAAAAATAAATTATTGCAATTTAATTGTTATACTTTGATTTACCTGAAAACAATTGTGAAAGATATCTATGTAGATAAAGTAATCCACCTGAATTCAACAAGACCCTATAATGACAGCTTTATTGATAATTAATACCCTGTAATGGCAACTTTATTAATCATTACAATGCTGTAATTACGGCTTTACTAATCATTAGCACTCTGTAATGACAGCTTAATTAATAATTAGCACTGTGTACTGACAGCTTTATTAATAATTAACACAACATAATTACAGCTTTATTAATCTCTAATTACAGCTTTATTAATCATTAGCACTTTTTAATGACAGCTTTATTAGCATAACATAATGACAGCTTTATTAATCACTACTGCTCTGTAGTGACAACTTTATTAATCACTAGCACTCAGTAATGACAGCTTTATTAATAATTAGCACTGTGTACTGACAGCTTTAATAATAATTAATACTCTATGAAGATAGCTTTATTAATAATTAGCACTTTGTAATGACAGCCGAATTAATAAAATTAGCACTCTGTAATGACAGCTTAATTAATAATTAGCACCACATTAATTAGCTTAATTATTAGCACTCTAATTACTGTTTTATTAATAATTAGAATTCAGTAATGACAGCTTCATTAACTCATTAATCCCTGCTGCCACATTTTTGTGTCAAAAGGTAGTATCCTACTTCCAAGCTTTGTAACATCAAGGTCATTTAAGATACATCAAAGTGGGTGGTATTACAGAAAAGTAGACCAACATAGCTCAACAATGATACCAAATAATCTGGACTTTCTACTCGCATTACAAAATACAGAAGGAAAAACATATTTTGAGACCCAAATTTTTTACACCAAAAATTTGCATGTTGTCAGAATTTGGATTTTGTGTCTGGATTATAGACTTTTTGGCCTGGGATCTAAGTCTGAACTGCACACAGACAGTTGAACTTTCGCAAAAAGTAGGATAAGTTGGGGATTTAGAGTAAAAAGTGGTCAGAACATGAAAATGATGGATTTAATAAGCCAAATAAAAAAAGGAACTCCATCTTTTACCCTTCTGCACATGCGCAAGCATCATAGCCAATGAAAAACGACATCTCTAACACAACTAGGCATCAGGCTAAATGAAAATCTCTTGGATGCAGATACACTGTAATGACTGTAGGTCTTGGGAAACTATAAGTCTTGGGATACCCTAAATTATTTTCAAAAGTATTTTTTATGACCTATTAAAGCAATTTCTTCATGTACTATAAGTCTTGGGACAGCAACATTTTTTTCTCTGCTAATCGATCAGTGTATTTTCTTGATTATAACAACATTTTTAAAAAGTGACCGCAGATGTTAAGGGATTATCATCATGAATTATTACATGGGAATTTTATAAATTGGTATAATTTGCTTGAAAAGTCTATAAATTATTACTGGGTTGCTGTAAGCATTTTACAACAGTGATCTATCACTTTTGTCTTCAGTTTACTATTGTTTGTTTAAGAAAATTATTGGATTAGAATGTTGTATCAATGCACCAGTAACATAGGTATCAACCCCTTGAGATTAAAACCTGTATGCCAGACCAATAAAAACGTTACAAAGACCAAAAAAACCTTACATGAAAAAATGTATTCATACATTATATAAGATCTACAGTTTTAAAACAACAAATGCTATACACAAAGCATTTTTACACATATTTACATAATTATTTACATTTCAGAAACTTTATTTCATTCTTTTTACTTGTAACATTATCATCTTCCTGCTTTGGCTGAGCAAAGAAACTTTTGATGGATGCTCCCTTCATTTCAAAATTTCTTTCATGCAGTTTTGTCCTGAAGTGTTCCTCCAGATAATATATGCCCGACGCCACCACTTTAATGTCTTTACTGCATATTTTACAAAAAGCATGGGAAGATCCTAACTTGGATACATCTACAATGCCAGGGAAGACTTTAATTCAGTCAGTCTGATACTTGCCACAACCTCCATCAGTGTCTTCAAGCTTGCGTTTCTTTGAGTTAGGCTGAGCCATTTGATGGATGGAATATTTCAACTAGATGAAAGAAAGAAAAAAGAAAACATTTATATTTGATGTGATATAGGAAGATCTCCCAATTACAAATGTGTTATGACTTTATATTTTTCCCCATAAACCCCAAGATATTACGCCAGGAGCTATCCAAAAATAGAAATCTAGAAAAAGTAGCAGTCCAGAAGTTTATACCTCATAAGCTGTTGATGGTTTCTATTAAAAATGCATATCTGGTGTTTGAAAAGTTATGAATTTGCTATATGGTGTGCCGATTTTGGTCACAAACTTGATATAAATTGGCAGTGTTACATATTTTCGAACCACGAGAACGATGTCACTTGGTATCTGTACTACATCTGTCATTATGGCAATGCATCTTCCTGTTTGCATTACGTATCTGACAAATTTAATTCAAAACTATGACAGCATGATAAAATGCCGGTGCTAAATTCAGGAGACTATTTATTTTTATTTAGTATGTTGTTAAAAATATTAATAAATCGACTTTATCTCCACACAGAAAAGTCGGAAGAATTACAGTTACACCAACATGACTGCCACACTATGCAAAGTATGAAAATTGATGTAAACTTTATGCATTTGATAGTAATAAATATAAATAATAAAATAATAATGTATAAAATAAGAAAACATACTTACTACACAGGTAGTTAGTCAATATTACAAATCCTATTGAGCATCAAATTTCAGAGTGATAAACGACAAGATCTTCACACACAGGAGCTGAACTATGAATGAAACTCATTTCATTATCTAATGAAAAGTGCGGTTTTGATTATGATTTGATTGGTTGTTTCAGGCCACCCTGATCTCGTTGAATTCTCGTTCTAAAAAGAAATTATGCCCAGGGTCCCAGATGAACACAAAACGAAAAAAAAAATTTTTTAAATTTTTAATTTTGTTCGAAAAAAACGTACAAAATGGTTGTACGGCTGTACACTGACAAAAGAGGAAAAAACCGTACAAATTACAGGTAAACCGTACAAGTTGACACCTATGGAGTAATTACGTTTTTATTTCATACTTAAAAATGTAAATACCTATCTCACTAAAACTGTGCTCCCAGTATAACAAGAACCAGCAACAAATAGTGTTTGGTTCAACACTTGCATTTAGTTAGCATGTTTACATCACAGCATCACCGTATGTACATTGAAGATTTTGACTTGCACTAAATGAAGTATATCCCTTGAATCTGAATTATAGGCACAGTTGTGTTAAACTTAAATGATACCTCCAAAATGCAATAAAAAAGTTTCAGAAATAATGCTTTGAAAATAATTGTAATATCTTAAACACTCAGACGTAGTTTGCTTTGATGTAAGCGATCATAAATAAGTACCCGTTTACTCGGCTATGGTAATTGTGTTACTCAGTCGAGCAAGTGTTCATGCCCTAATTGATTGACAATGATAGTCAGTGGTTAGTCAGTCCAATATAATTTTGAGGGGCCAAATAATTTAGTACTGCTTTTGTGCAGGGCATCACATCCTGCTCAACCAACTTTAGACTTTACAACAGTTAATTCATGTTGATTAGTGTTGTCAAACAAATGGTTACCGGCATTGCTGCCAACAAAAAGCCCCTTTTACCAAGCAGTTTTCATGGTTCAAACAAATAATTGGTCTCCAGTCAGAAAACAAAAGACAGATCTGCCAATTATAAACAAAAGGAAATGCTGAGACAGCCAGCTGTCCAAAATCAAAGGTAGAGTGCTGGTTATGCAACTTCTATAATTAAGGCCTTGTGTCATTTCATATGATTTACATCACTTTGTAGGATCACTTTTATCTCTGAAAAATGGTAACTCTTGAGCACGTGGGTCAAAATAAATAAAATAGCAATTGACATATTATTTAAATGTGATTTGGAAGAATGAGATTTGGTAAAAATGATGAATAAAGGAAATCTGCATCTAGTATTTTTGGGAATAAACAAGGATATACCATTTGCACTTTTTATGTACTTTTCTGTACATTATATATATGTAGTACCTGTCACCTGGTAAACTCTAAGCGCCCTGTGTATTAATGAAGTATTTATTTAGCTTTATTTTATTTCATGTTGGAAAAATCAGAAAATATGCACATGCAAAATAATAACATAAAAACATAGTAGTTTATAACAGTTTATTGATGTAGTAAATGAACAAGAGCTGGTCACTGCTCTGTGCAGAATGGCTGTTTTGCCAATTTTGTCTTTACTATTTTTAAGTCCAAAAGTGTTGGGATACTGAAAATGCTGTAATTTTTAAATGTATATTAATGGGGGGGGGGTCCCAAAAAAAGACTTACAGTCATTATGGGATTTGGATGTATTCAGAAGTAGCCCCCAAAAGTGTTTCCTACCCCCATTTCAGGGGAAAATGACAAAAATCTGCACGGGTTAATGAGTTAATAATAAGCACTCTGTAATGACAGCTTTATTAATAATTAGCACTTTGTAATGATAGCTCTGTTAACTTTCAGCAACCTGTAATGAAATCATTATTGACAATTAGCACATGGAATGACAGCTTTATTAGCAATTAGCACCCTGTAATGAGATCATTGTTAATAATTAGCACATGGAATGACAGCTTTATTAGCAATTAGCACAGTGTAACAACAGCTTTATTAATAATTAGCATCCAGAAATTACAGCTTTGTTAGTAATTAACAGCCTGTAATAACATCTTTGTTAATAATTAGCACCTGTAGTATCAGCTTTAGTAATAATTATCACCCTGTAATGATAGTTTTATTAATAATTACAAAGGAACAGTAAGCACAATCATAATCAGAATCTCATACAGTATGCCACTACTGGTCTTGGACATTCAGTAGAATGTCCTGCTCCATTCCATCAGTTTTATTGCTAATGCAGTCATTTGGAAATGAGGATATAATTGTTTCAAGATCCAATTCACACCAGCCTTAATGTATCCATGTAGCTATATGAGGGACCTCTGGCTTCCTCATTTTGCCTTCAACAGGATGTGATTTTCATTATCCATCCATTCATTCTGTGCATGCCTGAGAGCAACCTTCATTGATGTGATTATTCTGGCATCAGATGGCTTTGGGATGCATGAGTCTCTTGAAAATTATGGCAAGCTTGCTGTTGCCAACAGCTGAGAGTATTTGGGATGCATGACATCCTGTGGCATCTGAACACATCAAAGCGCAAGCACTGTTTCCAGATCATTTCTGCTCTTTTAGTCAATACAGTCTTAAGCCATTCCTTCATTTAATGATCATCTATCCAGTTCTTTTCATTCACCCTGATCACATAGCAACTTCTTTGGCATTGTTTTCCTCTTGAAATTATGTATGGAGGTACTTAGAGTGCCATTAGTTGTGCAGCTCAACATGACATTGAATCAGTTTTTCTCATCTGTTGTATGGAATGAAGAAGGCTTGGCCATTTGAGTTGTTACTGTCTGTAAAATAGGAATATCCAGAACAAGAGAAGCCTGCATTCCAGATCTTATCTGCATCTTTGTTGAATTTTGTCCTGGAGTGTATAATGAATTTCTGGAATTACACCAGCTTATGTTCAAAATCTTCCAGATGCTTCTGAAAAATCACAGTATAACATCATGTCAAATGGAAATGATGTTCCCACTTCCACAAATGTCTGAAGAAGGTTGCACCACTCTCCTTGTTATACATGGTTTTACATAACCAGGCTGCTGAATGGATTGTCATATTGACATGGGATTTTCACTCCAATACTTATGACTATATCTGGTTGGTCCTAAATGAAAATGTTGTCATAAATTTGACAAATCAAATAAGAGCTACTTTTCCTAAATGGATAGCCATACTTAGATTTATAAAAGAAACCACTCATTTTTGCAATGTATTGTTGTTCCTGTATTAAAATGATGATGTAACCTTCAAAATGGTAGCATTGATGCCTGTCCTGAAAATCTTTATATGAATGCTTCTCCAGAACATATTGTATTTCCATCAGGGTTTTTTCCTTAAAACACTATTATAGTTATAAGTAGATATCTCTGTGGTTATGAATAGAGAATAATTTCATCTGACAGATGACGTGGCATGCGAGTGGTCATTTTGAAAGTCTTGTCACAGCGTCTTTTGCAGAAATGCTGTCGTTGACATTAGGTTTTCTCTAAACACTTTTTGCAATATTAAATTGGTACTGAATGAAAATCATGTGGTTCTGACCACCAACATATCAGCACTTTTGTGATGGAGTTTTTGAAACCCAGAAATAATTAACCTTGGAGTCAAATTAAAATACATTGCTTTGCATTTTTGTACTTTTGGGTATCTTGTGAGCATTTTTGTACTTCACAGAGTTTATGAACATGGTGAATTGTAAATATACCCATAAAAGTGAACCCTAATTAAACTGGAATCTTCTCAAGATCAGACATTGGTGGGGAAGATGAATTTGACCTTCTTAAATAGAATTATTTCTTTCGTAAACTAAAACCCCTCTACTCCAAAAAAAACTGAAACAATTTAAAATTTAAATTTTACCCTTAAGAAACCGCCCATAAAACCAAATTTCAGTTAAAACTTGGAAATGTATTTTAGCTGCTAAATTTCTGACACATGATGGACCAGATTGTTTATGGTTAGTAAATATCATAGTAGGCTTATCAATAAGAAAATATTAAAATGTCCCAAGGGCACACAAGGTTAAAACAATGCTTAAAAAATGCTGACA
Organism: Megalonaias nervosa; assembly: GCA_016617855.1. Classification (NCBI taxonomy): domain Eukaryota; kingdom Metazoa; phylum Mollusca; class Bivalvia; order Unionida; family Unionidae; genus Megalonaias; species Megalonaias nervosa. The sequence continues at coordinate 26,304 of JAECUM010017801.1, forward strand.
TAGATTAAGGCTGACAGTAGGCGAATCTAAAGTCTTTGCACCATAAAAAGGAGGCAGCTTTTTAGGTAGAATATTCATAACTAAATGCTTGTAGATAAGCCATTTAAGAAAGATTATGTTTATCTGCTTAATTATCTAATAGTGATTGATGTTATTCATTCATATAAATGATCAATAGAACATGTTTTGGTTGCCTTTTTATTTAAATTCCTGGACTGTATTAAGGCAGGTGACCTCTCTTCTTTGTGCTTGCTGACAGAGACAGACAAAAGTCATATTGACTCATTTGATTTTCACAGGAGAATCAGTACACAGATGTCTTTAAGTAGCCATGACTCTCATTTGTCTTCACTCGCATGTCAAGATGTCAGATTGACCAGGTGAGCTTCGCAGGATTGATCTATCCCTACAAGATAAAATTGGTCTCATCAGAGATTACAAGTCGATACCGAAACCCTTGTTGAAGCAACTTGAGAAGATTTGGCGTTGGAATATTATGAATTATATGAGGTACTTAGACATTATGGTTGTTGTTGTTGTTGTAGGGTTTAATGCCATTTTTCAGCACAAGATAGGCTATACATGGCAGCCAGTATAAATGGTGGAGGAAGAACCTTGCAAAACCCCGGAAAGAACCACCAATCCACGAGAAGCTGCTGGCAAGTTTTCTCACATACCCACATTGACTGAACCCTAGACTTGAACCCCCGCAGACAGAGGTGAGATGTCAGTGATTCATGACGGTGAGCGCTTTAGACCACTCAGCCACTTGGGGCCCCCTAGACATTATGGATTATAATTCATACTTCAAAAGATCATGTAATAAAATTATAAAAGTGTCTCATTCTCTAATTTTTCCTTGCAGTGAGAACTGTATTTCTCTGGAGAATAACTGTATTTATTCATGCAGCTGGATATGATTTTCAGAAGGAAAATATATTGTTCAGGAAATCATTCATTAAATGTTAAAAACACACTAACAGATTTCCTTCTTTTGTGCATTATTACAGACATATATTCTCATTACATTCTGTCACTGTTCAAGTCACATAGGTGCTTATAAAAAAAGAAATTTGTTCACATGTGCAAAACTCACAAAAAAAACTAAAAACTTCTCGAAACCCAAAACTTACATTTGGTTTCACAGTTTTATTTTTTGGAGGTGTTTCACAGTACAGGTATATTTTGATCACACTTTTGAATTAAGTTGCATTCCAGTGAACAAAATAATAGTTTATTCTGACGTTGATTGCAACGTCAAAGATCTTGACTTTGTTTTTGTTTTAATTATCGAATCCAGTTTGTGGACAAATGAATACCAATTTTACAGCACTTATGGGTATCTTGTGAGCATCTCAACTTAGACATTAAAAAAAAATTTTTGTGATTGAATTTAGTTTTGGAATTTTTCAAGAATATCAGTGATAGTGTTATACTCACTAGTTAAAAGAAGAAACTGTTATCTTGGATTCCTGGAAAAATTTAGCAAGTAGGGTGTCAGTCCTTTCGAGGAAGAATATTCCCAATCATTTGAAGCATTCAAGTCATCTGCACATTAATATACTTGAACTTAATTTGATATAGTAATGAAATGGGAGAGTAAAAAAAAAGAGATTCTAGGCCATGACCTCACAAGCACTGTCACCAGTGATCACCTTGTTATATGAGAACATGATACAAGGGATGAATTGTTTATTAACAGATAATGGAGTATTGCAATAATAATAACAACAATAATAAGCAGTAATGTAATTGATGATGATAATATACATGTAACAATAATAACACTTAGGAAATCATTTACCATATATACTCACAAGTCAGTTCAAACTGCAAACAGCACAGGCCCAGATTTGCCGATGCATTATGCACCAGCTGATCTGAGTCAGTGCATTTTGTTGGAGAAATCAGTATAACAAACAACACAGACCCTGATCTGCATTTGCTCTATGCTATGGCAGATCAGGATCTTTGAGCTTTGCAGTTTGAATTGACTTACAAGTAAGTACATATGGTAACCATAATGTCCACTTCATGTCACACCACAAAACCATCATGTCCAGTTGATGTCACACCACAACAACAGATATCTATTCAGCCTTGAAGGAGCTGCAGGCAAGTGGAGAAGTTATTAGCTGTTAAATGTATTAGTGTGCATTTTACACAGTAAGGTTGATTTTTACAATATTAATGACTCCTGATTATTCCAGTGCATTATCTATGGCAGTATACATAGCATTTTATGGTGATACACATATGTTGTGAAGGGGCCAATACTGCATCGCTTCACTGCACAGTTGAGCTTTAAAAAATTGCCATTTCAAAACCAGCATTACTCAGCAGTCTTTACTTAGTTTCAAGGGCACAAGTCAGAGTGGTTAATAGCTGCTTGAATGCAGTCTGTTAAAACTTGTAAAATTTGTTAAGAGTCAGTAGCTGTACCAGTAGTCATTTTGTTTGGGTTTTAAAGTACCTGGTACTATTATCTGTACCCTGTAGACTTGACATGTTACACCTGTACTCACTGATAAGCACTTCAACCATTTTGTGAAAATTATATTGGCCATTACTTTAATAAAGCTCTATCCAATAAGACCACCCCAGTCACACTCACCCCACTTTTAACACAATTCATTGGGCATTAAACCAATCTTCTGCTTTTTGAAAATTTTATCAAATTTGGATTTTATAAAGCATTTTAAAATAATGAGACTACTGCTACTTTTCATGAATTTATTTGGTGTTTCCCTTGGCATATCAGATGAGAAATAATGTATTATGTATTAATAATGTATTATGTTCTATACTAGGAACATGGTGCCATGCATGATCATTCATTACAACAGTCTGTGAAGAGCGGTATTGCTTGTAGATTTTTACAGTATTTTATTGTGTGACCTAGTGATGTTATCATATATTGCCATCAAGATGTATTGTCATTGGATTCCATGTGACAGCAATATTAGCAAGGATACAGGATGGCTATTTTGTCTGTATTTGAGATTACCAACTCCCCAAGGGCCATGTAAATTCCTTTTCAGTTCTCTGCAATACAGAGCACACATACTTTATGGTAAATAATTTTATACTGGTGTTGTTTGTGATAATTATATTCATTATCTTTTTTCATTATCTTTCTTTTAGGCCAAAGAAAAAAAAATTGTGTGTTTCCAATTGCACTGATTTCAAAATTAGGGTAGGCAGGTTGGTTGTTTTTTTTTCTTTTTCTTTAAACATTATATATATTCAATATGATAGGGGAGAGGGGCAGCAAAGTGCTATGGTCAGCAATGAGAAATAGGGATGGTTGGCTGACTGGAAACATGTTTGTGTGGCTTCTGTAATAAGCATGAAACATCTGAATAAAATCAGCTATATAGAATCTGTTTGTGAAGAAGTAACTTAGAAAAGCTGGCCTTGATAGGATTACATTATGATTTCATATAGTCTGCGAGAAAAAATATGATGATGGATCACATTCATGTTGGATAAATCAATAAACAAGGGGGTTAATTCCTCTTGTAACATGTACTATGACATATTCTTAGAATAGTGCTGCCATTTTTGTGCTGGAATTCATGGAAAACCTTTGTACACATCCAAGACATTTTGCAGAAGGGAATATAACTGTGGATACCATATCTCATTGCACCCATTATATTTAAAAAATGTCAGTATTTGCTCATGTTGAGCATGCTGCAAGTCAGAGTAACATGTCCCAAGCATTAGTACATTCCAGTCCGTATTTTTGTCATGGGTACATTCTATGGGCAGTGGACAGTGATCTGCTTTTTAGTATGGATATCATAAATTTTGACAAAGTGGCAATATCACAATACAGCTTTGGGTTCATGATAACATCACTAGTGTAATCTGCACCAAAATGAATAACAGGATAGACCCAGATCTGCTGATGCATTATAAACTGTCAGATTAAAAAGTCTGTGCAGATATGATTACATTATATATTGGTGAATCTGGGTCTACATCATTCACAGTTTGGTATGCAATGTACATATTTATGTTATTCTCATTGCCAGATGGTTAAGGTATGGCATGTGTTTTTTCTATCCTTACTACAGGTGGATGATTCTTAAAAGTCAGTAAATGTTGGTGATTGGAATTGCTATCACTCAGGTAAAGGTATATACTTTGTAGCTAAGACTTTATTCAAGTAGATAAAGCACGATGTTTAGATAATAATTGACATCTTCCTTATATCTCATTAGGGCAAAGTGATGGAAAAATGAGAAGTGAGTTACAGGGATCAAATTTTGTAATTGTAAAATAAGTTTGTCAGAAACTGGTGTTTTATTAGATTTTCAAATGGGAAAGTATTAAAAGACACATTGTATTTGATGAATATATTAAAAACTTTCTATCTGTTGCAATTGCTTGAGAGAAAAAAAATCTGTAAAACTGTTGTATAACATTAGGAGTAGAATTAGACGGTAACCTAATATAGGTAGCTGTTTACCAAAAGTGTCTAACATTAAAACTTGCTGAGGTTAATCACCTTATCACATCTTGTTTTCAGGTGAAATATTGAATAAATTCACTCAACAGTTCATAGCATTTAATGTAAAAGCTGATTTTAAAATAATTTTGGGACTGTAAAAGCTTGGGATTTCCATCATTTCAGATTTTATGTTTGGCAGTAAAATAGTAATGCTTTTGCATTTTTTAAGGCAGAAGAAGGTATTAAATTGGCTCAGAAGGTTATTTTAAAGCATCCTTCTACAGCTTTATGCATGCAAACACAAATTTTAGAACTAAAAACCATGCAAGATTCATCATTTTGGACAATGGCAAAATGGAGGAGATAAACATGAATTCATGACAAAAATCCAAGTTCACATTCTCCCAGCATCCTGTGTTCTTGGAGCAAGATTGAATGGACTAGGTCACATTGGTTGTCCTTATCACCCCCAGCTGTGACCCCTGACACGTTATTCCAATTAATACCTTAGATGCAAAATAATATACTGGCTTAAAAGTCCAGTCCAACTACTAACTACACAGACACAGTTCTGCCATTGGATAATGGGTCTCCGCTGTTTGTAAGAAGTAATTAGCAGATCAAACAACATAGACCCTGATCTGCACTAAATTTAGTTTTGAGAATTTATATTTTAGCTATTGCAGCTTAGGGAGGTTATAATATTTGAGATTATGAATTCTAAAAGGATTTATTTTTAAAATCTTACTCCAACATCTAAATTGTTAAAGTATCTTCACTGTTAAAAATAAGTTGTGGTATAGAGCTCAGGTTTTGGCAACCTATGTCATGTTTGCCAATAGTGGCACACCAGACCCTTGGAAAAGCATGCGGTACAGCCATTCTAAAAGATTGCTGATGTCTGTGGTAGCTGATTTCAACAAGGGTACTAAAGTTGATGACCACTGCAACTGAAAATTTTTAATTTAAAGGCATTTAATATTCAAGACATGTTTTAAAATATGGTGAGAATACTGTATCGATTTCTGCTGAAAAGTACATGGTAGGAGATGAGGCTGTTAGCTGGTCAACCTGGCTTAAGCTCAGATCCTTTGGACTCATGACAGCACCTGAAAAAGCAATTGCAAGGCCTCCCAAAGCAAGTGCAAAATTATACTGGCATGCATGGTCTGGCAAGTTGAAAAACATGCCAGACAGTTACAAAATTACACTGGCATGCATGATCTGCCAAGTTGAAAAACATGCCCAACAAGTGCAAATTTACCATTGGCATGCATGGTCTGTAGGTTGAAAAACATGCCAGATAAGTGCAAAATTGCAATTGGCATACATGGTCTGACAAATGGTTTTTTAAACTTAAATATTTACATGTGTTTGTGTAGTTGAGAACATCTCTGTGTATCATTATTACAACTCTAAACATTGCAAATCAATCTTTTGGCTCTTGGTCATTGTTACAATCAACAAGTTTGTGTTTCTTACACACACATTAGAGTTTTTGAGAATTGGGTGTACCAAAAATTTTCACTCTATCTTTTTTTGCACAGTATTGGATAAAACTCCCAGATGTTTGTTTGCACTACATCTAATCTTCTGAAAGACATTTTCATAATTAAACATTTGAAAACCTATTTCAGTAATGTAAACCATTGTAATCATTCTTTAATGTGATATCCAGGAAAATTAGTCCAGTTAGATGGTCACAAATGAAAACAATTTACTGAGTATTTTTTTATAATTTAGAAATATATTTATATGTATTTTATATTGTCCTGAATATCATTGACTCTTTATTGATTTGATTGGCAAGAATTCCCATACCTGATGGCCACACATGCAGTCAGTTTGTCAATCAAGCAATATTTAGGTTGACCATAAACATAAGCTTTCTGACAAAGCAAATATTTTTAAATAGAAAGTAAATCACCTTCAGGTGATTTTGATGTCTAGACATGACACTTAGTAAATTAAGAACAAAAGGATAATCCATGGATAATCTGAATGTGCATTCAGTTGAAGCAGAGATAAAGCTTTTGTCTGAGTTTTATACACTTTATACATTTTTGTACTTTGTACATGTATCTTATCATGCTGTGATGTTGTCCATCCATCCATCATTTCCCATTTAGTTTCTGCACAATAAGTTATGTTCTCCACCATCTACCATATTTTCTAAGTAGCTTGCATTTGGGACAAGGATGAAACCAACTGATGTTTAGTTTAAAAGTTCAGTTATTAAGGTTACAGGGACTAAATGAAAGAAAACTTCCTGCACAATAACTTGACTGGTATACCAAACTTTATAAACAGCTTGCACTCAGTAAAAGACTGGTTGGGTCAAAGGTCAAAATTTTAGGTCATTGTAACACAAAGAAGAAAAATTCCTGCTGCATGTTATCTTGAGTTCTTTGTCACCTACTTTGACCAAACTTTGTGCTGGCTTGCATATGATTCCTGGAAGATCTATGTTCATTTTTTGGACCAAACTTTGTGCTGGCTTTCATTTGATCCCTGGAAGATCTATGTTCATTTTTTGGACCAAACTTTGTGCTGGCTTGCATTTGATTCCTGGAAGATCTATGTTCATTTTTTGGACCAAAAGGCCCCAAGATTAAGGTCACTGAAATGGAAAGAAGAAAAGAATATCCCCAAATAAATTTACTTGTGTATTTCATTCCTTGAAAAAAAAATTGTTGGTGGCTTGCATTTGAGATCAGGAGGAGACCTAGAGATTTTGTGGTCTGAAGGTCAATGGTCAAGGTCAGAAGAGGTCCAAGAGGGAAAATGACATGCAAAAGTTTTAAGCCACAAACCATGGCCAAATTTTGAGAGAAGGAAGACATTTATTGATTTTAGGGTGAAAATTTAAATAGTCAAGCTCATACGGACTCCAAGAAGAATTATAGGCATTTTATATACCTAGTCCAAAGTTCCTTAGTAACTTGTATTTTTGGCATCCTTTTGTTTTCTTGCATATTAGCTTATTGAGAAGAAACCTATTGATGTGGGGGTCATTGAGTGAAAAGTCCAAATCACAGTGAGAGTGATAACACAAGTTTGTACTAACACAAGTTTGACAGGTATTGTGTCTTTCAGTACCTCAGTATCAATCAATGAAAGGGTTTTCTGCATAAATGTATAATAATGAACTATTCTTAACACAGCAGGAATATAATGTACTATTTACAGTATTGTTATGTTGCAATTCATGGAATGAAAACCCTCATGATTATATACATGAACATGTTTCCAGTGCCTTGTTCTGCTGCTTTAGGATCACAAATTTAAAATGACTTGTAAGGTTATGAATAAATAACAGCAAAATGAATAAATGCAGTATACCATCTGTATAATGCCATTCATGTGATCCATAAATGTGGCATACATTATAAGTGAGAGAACCCTATACTGAAGAGATGTTCCAGCAAGGTTCAATCCGTGCATCAGAGACAAATATAATTTTCAGTGACATTAAATCGCATTGACTCTGAGGCATGAGCAGAACTAAAATTAAGTCAAATACATTCAATAGCAATAATAAAACAAATTTAATCAATTGAATGGGATCCATGATCTTACCCATGTTGTAAGAAGGACAGTGCTATACTGAGTGACTTTGTATATAGGGATGACTGTACCAAAACCAGGGGTTAGGAATCATTATTATTTATACATGTATTAATACGAATACGAACAGAATAATATGTGTAGTCCTCTTGTTTGTTTCACAATACCAGTTGCATTCTTTCAAGAACTTGGAAGAGAATCATTTTAAATTGGTGCCTCCAAACTGAAACATTGAACAATTTATTTAAGGTGCTTGCAAACTATAAATTTGACTTGTAGGAAGGTGGAGTAAAAATAAATTTTCCAGCTTTGTGGGATCTGACAGTGTAGCTATAGTCTGAATATACCAACCCGTTTGTTTTGTACCTTCTTACTTATTTCAATAATGGAAACCTTTAATGTGATAAAAACTGCAAGGAACTTAGCCAATTCATTCATTGATTTATAATTTCTAACTGACTTTGAGTAGAATGGCCCTAACACTGTCATCATCTGCGCGTTTGATGTTTAACGGAAGCTTTCAATATAATAGACGGACATGCTCGAGATCCATTTCCAGTTCCTGGACAAGTCTATTTTCAGCAAAGGGGTGTGAGCACGACTACAGACGCACATACATATATCGTCTGCTTCCAATATTTACAATGTTGAATCAAGCAAAGGAAAAGAATGACAACAACAAATTTGCCTTTCATGTGGAGTTAACAAGCGGTTTAATTTCTATATTCATGTGTGCAAAGGGATATAATTCCAAACTCTAAACGTTATGGCAATTTACAGAATTATCAGGCAGTTACCGAATAGGATGCACTACGTCATTATGTTGTCTGATGGAAATAAACTTGCCCATAGTGTACGCAATATGACGCCGTGTTAGTATGGAAAGTCCATTAAGCATGGAAGGTGCAGGAGATGCCAGTATTACTGCCTTTCTGGTCACAGTCAGGTTAGAAATTATAAATCAATGATTCAATTGACTTAGTTCTGTGCGCTTTTTATCACATTAAACGTTTTTGTTATTGAAATCGGTTGGGGGGTACAAACAAACGGGGAAGTATAGTCGGACTATAACTATCACGTAGAGGACCTGGGTTGGGGTCTTTCCTGTTAGGTTTGAGACAAAGAATAGTGCTTATTTATTGGTGGCAGTGGGGTTGCATGAGCAATGTTTCAGCCACTTTGAGAGAGTTGTGTGAGATTTTGGGATAAATTTTTAAGGCAAAGAGACAAGACTAAGTGGTTGAGGTATTTACGGCAAGGCCACTAACAAGTGTGTAACAGGGTATCTGGTCTGGATCCTTTAGTCTTGAGGTATGTACACCTGTATGCTACAAGAAGTACTGGGTTTCATCCACATAATCCGCTATAATTATTCAACTTTCATAAATAGGTGGCAGCTGCCTGAATGGAAACTTGTGTCAAGATTGCAGAATTAATTTGTCACATTCTATCACCACTTAAGTGTTTTTAGCTTATGGCATACTGTCTGCTCTATTCTCTGCCAAGAATAAGTTTTTGTGTAATGATGGATACTTAATGGCATTGAAAAAGTCAGTCAGTGAAGGGACAAAACTCAAATTCTATTGACTGATTAGACTTGGAGTGGTTACTTCCATTGATATAGTTTGACAGCTTGTATGCAGTACCTCTAGCAATACATCATTTCAAGACAAATGATCATAAAAGTCAATTGCTTAAAACTTTTCTCAAAATATTTTATGAATTTATTTTAATGTTTTTTCTTTCAAGAGATAGAAGGAATCAAAGATTTCAAACATTTATTTCAGATCACATGAATTTAGTATCTTTATATTTGTTTATTGTCATAAAAAGATATATGAATATATCATTAATTTTTATTCATACCGTTAATCTTGTATAATGTACCATATTATTAAAACCATCCAAAGCACCAGTATTCTCAATACTTTTAATTATATGATTCTTGTAATTTGATTGTTTCCTTCCATGATATTGTTCTTTCTATTTAATTTCCACTGACTTTTAAACCTGACGTTACATCTTTGTTTACAGGTAGTCATCCTTGAAAACCCTGGTCAATCATTCACCCTTGTATCAGATTCAGAAGATGACATGATACAGGCATACATAGACGAAAATGGAGTAATAAAACTGATAGAAACAAAAATCGACCAGCTGACTGTTCCCAAGGTACCCATCAGAAAACGCCTCTCCACAGTGTCAGAAGAGGGGTCTCTAGTCTAACCTGATCATTTCTTTGTAAATTGTTTGTGACCTTCTGGACTCAGATTTTGTGATATTCATCCATTTGTAATAATTTTCTCACTCAACATTTATCCAGCTTTTTAGTTTGAAAATTTTGGCTGTGCTAATTCTAAAATTTCTTGTAACTATGATTTGTTAATTAAGACTTACCCTTTTATATTCACAGTATTTATTAATGCAATAAATTCTTACTATTTTTGGTATTTGATGATTCAAATATGAAGTATTTAAGAATCTATTACTTTCAAAGTGCAGAAATTGATTCCTAGCTAGATTTAGTTTAGTAGATTTCAAAATAGACTGCTCCCTTGTTATAACTCCATCAGTGTGAGCCTTTGGCTATACTGCCATATAATGGTGAAACAGTATAACATATAATTATACAGCAGTCCCCCTCTTATACGGCCACCCCTTCTGCACCGGGAAAGTGGCCTTGTAAGACGGGTGGCCTCTCCAGAGGGGGAATAATTTTTTTGTGAGAAGTATATGTAATGTACACAGTAAGAAAGCTACATTCTTCAAAGCATTTAATATCTTCGTTTAAAAGTAACATTAATTATTAAAAGGTTCTTCTTGTTATAATAATAGACTTATTTCAACTGAATATGCATTAATAGTTCTTATTCTTGGCGTAAGCGTGATATGCGAGCGGGTGTTTTTGTCATTCACATTGCAAAACCATTCAAAAACGTCATTTAAATCTTGGTACATACATAATTCTCTTTCCATTTGCTCCATTTTCCCACTGCTGCTGAATAACCTCCTTATCGGTTACGATGTTGTTTATTCGAGTCTTTTCAACTTAAAATTGTTTTATTCAAGTCTTTTCTACCTAAAATCGTTCACCAAGTCCCCCCCCAACCTCACCCTATGTCGTCGAGTAGAATAACCAACTTTTTTCTAAAATAATCATCTCCATTTACATGATGACATGTTAATGTTTTGTAATGATTTATTCAGATGTTGCTAACTGTATGCGATTTAATTATGCAGACGAAACTTTTGCAGAGCGGACGAAATGCCTTCCTTGTAAAGGAATGTGTTGTTACGTGATTTTTCGGTCATTGTCTGGTGCCCTGTTTTGTTCAAGGCTAATTTCTCTCTGTGTGTGTCTGCAAAAATCTGTTTTTAGACTATGCTGACCCTGTTATGATCTTGACAATTACGTCCGGTTGTAATCATCAGTGTTACCAACTACAAGACTGATAAAACAACTTTTGTGCATTTAAACAAAATGCCTTGTGTTTGTTAAAGGCAGCGATCTTGTCACGTGATTCATTAGTCGCAGTCTGGTACCCTGTTTGTGTTTACATTTCTTACACTAAGGGAGAGAAGCCAAAACAGCTTCGATATGTACGCAGATTTGATCTGAACAATAGCACCTCGTGGCCGTTAGGATTTGTAATCTTGACAATTATTGTCAGTAGTAATAGCCACTAATTATGAAAATGAACAAGCTCAACATCTTACTAAGGGAAGCCATAAAGGCTATCAAACCGTTTTCCCGCTGACTTGTGTATTGTACATCAATACCGCCACTTCTCAGCTCTTACTACTGTTCAATAATTGTAATCTTAACAATTATCAGAGGGACTAAACTGGACATCTCACGATAACACAGCAGTAAGGCTAATCGGATTATGTGTACTTACCTTTTTGTATGGATTAAAATTTGAGTCTTTCTCGGCTTTATGGAATAAATGTGGTTTCTCGTGAGGCGTAAATGATATAATATTAACCTTAGTGGTACATGTACTTTAGTCAACACTTCTTTCAGGAACGAAAACCTGACATCGGGAAACAGAAATCGGATTACTTAACATACGTTATGAATAAGACTGGTTCTGGATACATATTACAAAATAAAATGTGGCCGCTTGTGAGGGGTAAATTTTATATTTTTGCATTAATATTCTGGCTGCTGGTTGCGTTAGCTGGGTGGCGTTTCGTGAGGGGTACTTTTGAACACAAATTCGTCGGTGCCGTCGGATTCTGGCCGTAAGGAGCGGGTGGCCACTGGTGAGGGGGGCCGTTCAAGAGGGGTACTACTGTACTATTACATAAAGAAATGGAATCGATGACCATAATAACACCATCAATGTGAGCCTTTGACTACACTGCCATGCAATGGTGAAATGGTATAACATATAATTATACTATTACATACTAAAGTGGAATCTATGACCATAATTGCTGTAGAATGAAGGGTGCTGTAATGAAAGTCTTTGATAATCTAATTATTGATTTAGCTTCATTCTTTGGATTACTAGCAGAAAGGTTACTTTGTTTTGAATCTCATTGTCTGTCTGTATATTTTGCAGAAGACTGCAGCCATCTTAAAATGGTATATTTTTGTTGTAGCTATTAAAGTTTTATTGGTTTATATAATGTACCATTGAATGTAGTACAAGAAAAGGTGAATATGCAGATGTGAAGGTAGATATAATGCCAGGTCATAAGTGAGTAGCTACCTCTATCAGAAAAGTCAACATCATTTTATGAAATATGATATCATATAGCTATTTTGACTGCAGTCTGAATTGGTACATTTTTAATATGTGTTATTTTTAGACTTCCCTGTTGTAAACAAAACAATGCCTCACGGTATGGAAATGGCAGATGGACTTTGGCAATTGATATTTCACTCAGAAGTATAAAAGGCATCTGAAATAACTGGAATATCATGTTCAACAATTCATAGTCTTTTGAAAACTGTTTGACAAAAGAGGGTCATTAGAAACTGAAAAATAAGCAGGAGACGAAACATGACAAGCAAAGGGCTGATCAGGTACTTTCTCATCTTGTTCAGTGCAATTTTTGACAATCATGGACAATCTTTACAGGATCTGATCATAGGTTTTAATAAGTCTGTCAGTGTTCAAGTTTCTAAAAGCAAACAGATTCAAGTGTGTAGGATCAGGAAATACACTGTAAGTGAGCAAACTACTTTTTTCAGCAGAATTGTGCATCTTGCATTTAATCATTTAAGGAGAAACATTTCTGAACTTTGGAAAACTAGAGCAATTTTTATTGATGAAGCTCAAGTTGTTTCGGGAAAAGATCAGAAGTTTTTGTTGGAAGAAAAGTCGAAGAATAATTGCAACCTGAGTGCTTTGGTCTGTACAGTGTACTCATGATATTCAGGAATAATCTAATGACTTTAATGCTGGGGTGTATTACCTGTAATGATTTTGGAATTGGATCACAGTGGAGGGAAAATTTATCTCTGGCAAGTGTATAAGAACTCATTAATGACAAAGTTTGAACATATATTTCAAAATGGTTTCCAAATGGGGTATAAAAGTTCCAGGAGGATAACTGTCTTGTCCACATTCCTAGAAACTTTAAGACAAGACGGTGGAACAATGAATTTATTAGCCTCGGCATCACAGACCCTGGACCTCAGTATTATGGAGAATATATGGAAGATAATTAAATCCAAGCTTGAAAAAATACTACATGAAATCAAATCTGGGCCTGATCACATTTATGTTGTTCTTGATAGTTGTGGCGGTCTTGATCAATCTTATCCAGAGGATCGTTTGTCTAAGCCACTGCAAGTCCAGAGATCAGTTAGCAACAATTAAATGTGGAAGTACTGTTTTCTTTCAAATTTTTGTTCTGTAGATTCATTAAAAATAGCAATCATATTGGTTCACTTCCAATGACATCAACGTAAGTGGCTACTCACTTCTGAACCAATATTGTAGGCATAGAGTTTTATCAAGACTGGAATACAATAATGCTGATCTTCAATCAAATATGTGGGCTGTTACTAAAAGTAGAAAAATTGTTAGGTGACTACTCAAAAAACTGATCAATAAAATTAGGAGTTTCTGACAGCAGGGTCCATCAATCTTTTCATGAATGGTCCACAATAAGATGGATCCACTGCAACAGCTGGTAAGAAAGAACAAACACCCAGAAAAAAAAACACATAAGTGAGCATTCCAGCAAGAAATCTTCGTACGTTTGCACACATGATGCCATTACTAAAATCAGAAATAACTTTGAATTCCTTTTTCTCAAAAACCACTGACAACAATTTCACCAAAGCTTGACAGAGCATCAAAGTATCAAGGCCTTTCAAGACTAAACAGAGAATGTTGATCTTCTAAAGATGGGGTTACTAGTTATAGCTTTTACTGAAAAGAGAAAAATCTGTGTACTCTATTAAAGTACTTGACAGAATTTGATCGGATATGACTGCTCTTTCTAAAGGTAAAATCAGTGTTTGACATTGAATACAGGATAGTGGGTTTCACACAATTTTTGTCCCACATCCCCAAATCTTAACCCCACTTTTTTTTTTTACCATTTCTTGTAATGCAGAACATTTATTTTGTCCATTTGAAATCTGTTGTGTCCCTCCCAGATTTGGGGAATACATCCCTAGCTTACTGGGTCCTAGATACAACACTGTAGAACACCCTTAGAAACCAAAAGTTCTCAACTGAATAATAATAATAATAATAATAATATCCTTTGTTTATCCAGGATGATATAATTAGCTAATAGTTTACATTATGGCTCAGCTTTTAAAACAAATATACATCATGTACTGCATAAAAGAAAACGAATATAACAGAACTCAAGTAAAAACAAAGATAAATTACAGCTACATTGACAAATGTTATGCTGTCATAACAATAAAAGTTTCTTATTAAGGCCATTTGCATCTTGACAAATTATGCTCATGTATTTTGAAAAGTAAACTATTCTGAATTTCAAATGGGAGTGTCCTGGCATCAAGGCCTTTCACCTGGTGATAAGTACAAGTGAGTTTAAGGTATGGTCCTTTGTCCATCACCTATTGTGTATCGTCCATTCACAATTGCTGTTTAAAACTGCTTAAAAACTGCTTTACTAATTTACAGATAATTTTATAGAAAGTATTCTGGCATTAAGGTCTCCCAGATTTATGAAATTGATGCTGATCCATCATTCGATTTGTCTGCAATTATTAAAAATTAAATCTAAAGGTTTTTAAATAACTTCTCAATAACTGCTCAACAGAATTTGACTAAATTTTACAGAAAGCATATGGACAATAAGGTCTTTAAAATTTGCTTAAATGATGCTGATTCATTACCTTTCCAAACTGAATTTCACCACATTTAACAAGGAGCATATTTACATGAAAATTTTTGAAAGTTCTGCAGACGATACCAAACTGCCATCCGTTACTATATTGAAGAAAAAAATGAATGAATTTACAAAAAAATACCTCTTCAACAGAATTTGACCTAATTTGACAGATGCATCCATTCATAAAAGGCATAAAAGACTTTTAAATTTTCACAAATAATTGGATACACTATTAGTATGGCTGCTATTACTAAAAACAGAAAACAGCTAAACAGAATTTGAGCAAATAGAACAGCAGGCATAAAGGGCTTTCAGAATTATACTAAAGATGACAATCCATCTTTTATGAGATTTTTCAGAGTATATGTTTACATTTGTTTAGAAGAGTTTATCTTTCTAATATTTCAGCAGTACAATAGTCCCCCTCTTATAAGGCCACCCCTATTGCAACAGGAAAGTGGCCTTATAATGCGGGTGGCCTTTCTAGAGGGGGATGACAAATGCAAATAGTAAATACATGTATATAGAAAGTCACAACTACATTTAATTCTAAAACATTTAATATTTTCATTTAAAATTCACATGCACATTGTGAAATCAATGTGAAACAAACTATTTCATCATTTTCAAAAGAATGCTATGAATAACTATTGATATACATGTAGTTTTAAAACTGTCTTTATAATAATGTTACAGATCACATCATCTGCCACCAACAGACACTTAAATAGAATACCATTGTTCCTAAGAATTCTTATGCTTGAAAAATTTATCCAGTGTCGGACTTGAAATCTGTGCAACCATCCATTACTTGCGGTAAAGTCGTCATATCCCATTTCAACTGACAAAATTGTTGCTTTTTCTTGGATCATTCGACCAGTGAGTGGAATGTTCTTAGCACATGCAGTGCAAAACCATTCAAAAGCCATTTCATTCAAATCAGGATACAAACATCTCCTGGCTCTAACAATCTTTCTTTCTCCGTCCATTCCACATTCCCATTTCTGCAGAATTGTTTCCCTATCTTTCACGATATTGTTTATCTGAATCTTTCCGACATCAAATTTTTCTGCCAGGATCCTCGAACTCTCCCCCTTTTCGGTCAATTGAATTACTTTCACGTTCTCTTCTAAACTGAGAATTTTTCTTTTCCTCGATGACATGTTGATCTTTTTGCAATAACTTATTCCAATGTTGCCAACTACAAGACTGAATAAAAAAATTTCTACATTTAAACAAAATGCCATGTTTTTAAAGATGGTGATCTTGTCACATGATTCATTAGTCACAGTCTGGTACCCTATTGAATTTACATTGTTTTACACTAAGTGACAGAAGCCAAAACGGCTTCGATATGTACGCAGAATTGACCTGAACAATAGCACCTCGCGGCCATTAGGATTTGCAATCTTGACAATTATTGTCAGTAGTAATAGCCACTAATTATGGAAGTGAACAAGCTCAACATCTTACTAAGGGAAGCCATAAAGGCTATCAGACCATTTTCCCGCTGACTTGTGTATTGGACATCAATGCTGCCACTTCTCAGCTGTTACTACTGTTAATAATTTAATCTTAACAATTATCAGTGGCTAAACCGGACATCTCATGATAACACAGCAGTAAGGCTAATCGGATTACGTGTATTTACCTTTTTGTATGGATTAAAATTTGAGTCTTTCTCGGCTTTATGGAATAAATGTGGCTTCTCGTGAGGCATAAATGATATAATATTAACCTTAGTGGTACATGTACTTTAGTCAACACTTCTTTCAGGAACGAAAACCTGACATCAGGAAACAGAAATCGGATTACTTAACACACGTTACGAATAAATTTGGTTCTGGATACATATTACAAAATAAAATGTGGCCGCTTGTGAGGGGTAAATTTTATATTTTTGCACAAATATGCTGGCCGCTGGTCGCGTTTGCCGGGTGGCCTTTCGTGAGGGATACTTTTGAACACAAATTCATCGGTGCCTTTGGATTCTGGCCGTAAGGAGCGGGTGGCCGCTGGTGAGGGGGGCCATTCAAGAGGGGGACTACTGTATTTACCTTTACAGTTTTAGTGCCTAACTTTGATTGGCACCATGTAGCCAAAATTGTGCTGAGATCCTGTTAAACCCTCTGCGTTCAGACCTACATAACATCAAATGTAGCCACTATTAAACCCTTCTATGTTCAGACCTACATAACATCAAATGTAGCCACTATTAAACCCTCTATGTTCAGACCTACATAACATCAAATGTAGCCACTGTTAACCCTTCTATGTTCAGACCTACATAACATCAAATGTAGCCACTATTAAACCCTCTATGTTCAGACCTACATAACATCAAATGTAGCCACTATTAAACCCTCTATGTTCAGACCTACATAACATCAGATGTAGCCACCATTAAACCCTCTATGTTCAGACCTACATAACATCAAATGTAGCCACTGTTAAACCCTC
Source organism: Megalonaias nervosa (assembly GCA_016617855.1). NCBI lineage: Eukaryota > Metazoa > Mollusca > Bivalvia > Unionida > Unionidae > Megalonaias > Megalonaias nervosa. The sequence goes on from JAECUM010017801.1 coordinate 44,125, forward strand.
TATGTTCAGACCTACATAACATCAAATGTAGCCGCTGTTAATAAAAAATATAGAAAAACCTTTAAAGAAGATTTCAGAAATCACTGAACAGAACTTGGGTACATTGGAGTACATTGGGGTACATTTAACATAAAACATCTATACACATATGTCTTTCAAGTTTATATATGTTTATACACACTGTATTCTGATCTGCTGTCAAATATGGCCACAATTACTACAAACAGACAAATCTTTTATCAACGTTTTCTCAAGAACTTCTTAACAGAATATGATGGAATGTGGCTTTCAAGTTGTGCAAATGAATCTAATCCACCATTAAATATGGCAGGGATTAATACAAATGGAAGACATTTTTTTAATGTTTTCTTCTCAAAAACTGCTGAACACAATTGGACCAAATTTGACAAAAAGCATCCTGACATTTAGAGCTTTCAGTTTGATACAAATTATGCCATCAAATATGGTCACCGTTGCTAAAAGTAGAAATATCCTGAGGATAATTCCATGAGACATGTTGGAGTATTGAACATTTTGAAAATTTGATAATTTTACATAGCTTATGGTCCAGGCAATCCAAAATCAATTAATATTTTACATAGCATATGGTTCAAGCAATCAAATATCAATTAAATTTTTTAGTTTGTTTGCATTTTCATGTGCAGTGTTTAACTATATATCTTTCCCCATGTAAGAGTTATTGTATATAAATGTATGGGAACATCTATTAGCCATAAACTGATTACTGATTAAAAGTTCATTATATTTGAACAGGTTGAAGATCATTCACTCCTCATATCAAATATATAAGAAAAATTTACATTCATGAGTGAAATTTTTTAGTGTAAAAATTTATTGAAATCACATCTTTTCTGCAACAGAAAGCCTGTGTGCCTGATTTACAGTCTTTCAGAAAATCACTAATTATTTTCCTTGGTCTTATACTTTTTGTTGATTTTATTATCTTTTTTATTTCCTTCCACAGAATGGTTATTGGAATTACCTGGGTATTTAAATTGTGTAAGCATTTATCATTTTAATTATTTAATAAGGAACAGAAGTTGCAATCACATTGTTTTATGTCTCGTCTCTCCCAGGAATCATTATTCTACAGTAAATTTCAGTAACATCATATCGATGGCATAATGATCATGTCATTTTAAACTGCATAGTATAGTATACAAAAGAGGACATCTTCAAATGATGTTTTTCTCAAGCAAACAAAGAGAATATATATACATATATAAATGCTACAACATCCTGGTATCAGGATATGTCACTTGAGTATATGTAACACTGATATGCCACCAAATACATTGTTCCCTCATGATAATGCTATTGATGGCCCCACTTATAAGTAAGTTTGCCTTAGAATGAGATATTTTATGCATAATATTACTAAATGGGCTTTTCTTACTTATATTGCAGGAGTAACTGTAATGTGTAACTAAAAGAAATACTGATAATAATAATAATAATAAAGGCTTGTATCAGTATTTTCTTAGAAACCACTCAACAGTGTGTGACCAATTTGACAAAACGTTTTTATGAACCAGGGTAATTCAAGTTATCAAGGAAGTAGCCAAGTTGGTGATGTCATAGCTTCTTCAGGCACTTGCTGCTTTTACATGTTTGGCAACACCTGGCATTGTTGATACAGAGCAACAGGCATCAAGGTCTTAAATTCTGGTTGTTTGTTTCTTTCACATTTATGACAGTTGACATTGTTAATAATATCCTGACATCATTCTTTCATTTTGGACCTGTTGTCACTTTCAGGTGTAAGGCAGCATCTGGTGTCACAGTCTTTCATTCTTTTTAAACTCATGGCTGTAAGCCCAAGCAAGTGTCTCTTTAGCCTTGTGTCTCATGTTTTATTGTTCTGCATAAAGATAACAGAAATCATTATGAAATTGTATGTTTGAATCTTTGCTGTACAAGATCAACATCATTCATATTCTTGCAGGAAAACTTTGAAACTAATGGATTTTGGCTTTCTAAATTCAAGGGCTTGAAACACTTGAAAATTAGCATTTTAGTTTTAAAGTCCTTGAACTATCTGTAAAAATCACTTTTGCTCATTCTAATATTATTTAACATCATTGTTTGCAGCATGGTTTTGAATATTGACATGATTGGGTTGATCAACAATCTTGCTCTGTTGTGTTGCCAATCTCTTGTGTTAGGGTTTGTTTGGTTTGTATCATTGGTCATTTTGTACATGATTTTCACTTTCAATGTCTACATTTGAGGTCCTGGAAGATCTTTGAATGTCACATGAGTGCAAGCATATGAACTCTGATTAGATGTTTCTTACTCTGTATGTCTCCCTTGTAAAAAGTAATTCATCATTTTCAATAAATACCATTTGTTGTGGATTTCATGGTTGCATAATAACTTAAGAAACAGTAATCCATTAGTGGAAACAATAGGATCCCTTCCCCAATCCTCAAATTGAAATACAGATAAATGTGTAAGTTTCCATGAAAATTGATAACCACAAATTGAAAGTGTTTACAGTACATGTACAATAATATTTCTGTTTTTTAATAAATATTACATAAAACATGTACCTCTGTCTGCATGAGTTCGAATCTTAGGCTTGGCTAACGTGGGCACGTGAGAAAGCCTGCCAGTAGCTTCACGTGGGTCAGTGGTTCTTCCCGGGGTTTTCCAGGGTTCTTCCTCCACCAATTCTACAGGCCGCCATGTATAGCCTATCTTGTGCTGAAAAATGGCGTTAAACCCTACAACAACAACAACAACAACATAAAACATGTCAGATTGAAAACCATCGATTCATAATAAATAGTTTTATGTCCATTTACATGAAAATCAGAGAACAAAATCATTTCCTCAATCATAATTTGAATTTGTTGTAATATTTTTAACTTGAGAAAACCAGCTGTGGTATTAAAGCACATTTTTTTATTTTAATGTGGAGAGCACAGTATTGGCTGTGTTGATTTTCCTGTTTCAACTTTGTATTTTTATATCAACTTGGAAGTACAAAACATGTGCATAGAAAATATCAGACATTCACAATTTCAGGCTTTGCAAAGTATATTTTGACATAATATACTCATTCGTGCCAGTTTATATATATATTTTGTATTATTATGTATGAATTTATTTGTATTTTGTAATATATACTTTTAACTGTCCGGAAGATATTTCAACAAATCTTTTACTTGTCTGTCTTGTCTGGAAGTTTGTAAGTAATATGAATAGTGTTACTATCTTTATTCTTCTTCATGCAAGTTTCTTTCACTAAAATATATAATAATGCTCTGTACTGTAATTATATTATGTTCTGTCAATAGCTGGAAAAAAATACCTTGCTCTGATTTATAGCAAAATAACACCATATTATATCCATTATATTGACAATAACACAACATGGGAAGCAACAGTTACCGGTTATAAGTCACCACTCGATTGGCGTAGAGTCAGACACCAGGGGTTGCTTCTGACGGTGGGAGAGATCAACAGGTCTCACTGGACAGCTATCGCTCGCCTCAAGCTGGGCAGCCCCCAGCCAATAAGGTGCCATCCCGCCACAGTTTGCCTGCCTTGCTGGGTGCGTAGGGCTTAAGGTACGCGAGTACCTGACAAGCAGACTGCAACTACTACACCAAGAAACAACAAAAGAAAAGCAACAAGGAAATCAACAATCCTCAAGCTAGGTACCTGGAATGTCCGGACCATGCTAACTGGGTTCTCAAATGATCTAAGGGGCCCCGAGTGGCCGAGTGGTCTAAAGCACTCTTCGTTACAGATCACTGCCATCTCACCTCTGTCTGCGTGGGTTCGAGTCTAGGATTCGGCCAATGTGGATATGTGAGAAAGCTTGCCAGTAGCTTCTCATGGGTCAGTGGTTCTTTCCGGGGATTTCCCGGTTTCTTCCTCCACCATTAATACTGGCTGCCATGTATAGCCTATCGTGTGCTGAAAAATGGCGTTAAGCCCCACAACAACAACAACAACATCAAATGATCTCCAGGCAATCAGTGATGTTCGAAACTTCAGTAATCAACGATGAACTTGCAAGACTCCATGTTGACATCGCCTCACTACAGGAGACACGGCTACCAGATTCCGGGTCCCTCAGAGAAAAGAACTACACGTTCTTCTGGCAAGGAAAGAGCACTGACGAAGCCAGTGAGTATGGTGTTGGATTTGCCGTCAGGAACTCTCTGCTGGGAATGATAGAACCCTGTCAACAAGGAAATGAAAGACTACTATCTCTCCGCCTCCACACCACAACCAGGCCAGTCAATCTGATCAGCATTTAAGCTTCCACACTCAGCGCCACCACAGATATCAAGGATGCGTTTTACAATGAGCTTGACTTGCTCATCGACAAAATTCCCAAGGAAGAGAACTTGATAATACTGGGCGACTTCAACGCTAGGGTGGGTGCCGATCATGACTCCTGGCCTTTGTGTCTTGGCATGTTTGGCATTGGGAAGACGAATGAAAACGGGCAGCGACTACTAGAGATGTGCTCGTACCATGACCTCAGCATCACCAATTCATTTTTTCAGACGAAGCCACAGCACAAAGTGTCTTGGAGGCATCCCCGGTCCAGACACTGGCACCAGCTGGACCTGATCATCATGAGACGGTCTGCCATGAAGGGTGTGCTTCTTACTCGTACATTCCACAGCGCTGACTGTGACACCGATCACTTGCAAGTTTGCTGTAAAATGAAGCTTCAGCCAAAGAAGATCCACCACTTTAGGCAAGCGGGTATACCACGCATTGATGTGGGCAAGACGTCATATCCAGACAAGGCTGAGGAATTCACTTACACCCTCTCCAAGGCGTTCAGTTCAGAACCTCCCTACGGCAGTGCCAAAGAGAGATGGGACCACATCAGAGATACTGTGTACAGCACAGCCACAAGGATCTTTGGTAAGAAGCAGACGAAGAACAATGATTGGTTTGAGGCCAACTCCACCACACTCATGCCAGCCATTGAAGAGCGTCACAGTGCCCACCTGGAATACAAGCGTTCCCCCTGCCAGAAGACACTACAGGCATACAGGTCTACCAGAAGCAAAGTGCAGAGGTTAGCACGGCAGTGCGCCAATGAATACTGGCTTCAGCTCTGTCAGAGCATCCAGTCAGCAGTAGATATCGGAAACATCAGAGGCATGTACGATGGCATAAAGAAAGCAATGGGTCCCACGAAGAAAGTGACAGCACCACTGAAGTCTTCCACAGGCAATACAATCCACGACAAGGGCAAGCACATGGAGCACTGGGTGGAGCACTACTCTGAACTGTACTCCAGAGAGAACCACGTGACCAACGATGCCCTCAACGCCATTGAAAACATCCCTTTTATGACCAAACTGGATGAGAAACCTACTGCGGAAGAACTAAAGAAGGCCTTAGAGAAACTGATCTCAGGTAAAGCCCCAGGGAAGGATGGCATCCCAGCAGAAGTCATCAAGTGCGGCGGCAGCATGCTGTTCACACACCTGTATGACCTCCTCTGCCAGTGCTGGTATGAAGGTGCAGTGCCTCAGGACATGAGAGACGCCAACATCGTAACCCTGTACAAGAACAAGGGCGACAGAAGCGACTGCAACAACTACAGGGGCATATCCCTTCTCAGCATCGTGGGTAAAGTCTTCGCACGAGTCATCTTGAACAGGCTGCAGACGCTTGCTGACAGAGTGTATCCAGAGTCTCAGTGTGGGTTCCGCGCAGAGAGGTCCACAATCGACATGATCTTCTCCATCTTCTCCATCTGCAGGAGAAGTGCAGAGAACAACACAGACCCCTCTTCCTGGCCTTTAGAGACCTCACCAAGGCATTTGATCTGGTCAGCAGAGACAGACTCTTCAAAATCCTGACGAAGATTGGATGCCCTCCAAAGCTGCTAAGCATGGTCCAGTCCTTCCATGACAACATGAAAGGCACAGTGCAGTATGATGGCTCATCGTCCGACCCCTTCAGCGTCCACAGCAGAGTGAAACAAGGCTGTGTCCTTGCCCCCACGCTCTTTGGCATCTTCTTCGCTGTCCTGCTTAAGTACGCTTTCGGGACGTCCACAGAAGGGATCTACCTGCACACGCGATCAGACGGCAGACTGTTCAACCTGGCACGACTGAAGGCAAAGAGCAAAGTAAGAGAAGCAACCATTAGGGACATGCTCTTTGCAGATGATGCTGCTCTAGCCACTCACACAGAAGCTGAACTACAACGCCTGATGGACTGCTTTGCTAAAGCATGCAATGAGTTCGGGTTGACCATCAGCCTAAAGAAAACCAACGTGATGGCTCAGGACGCGGATCCTCCCAGCATCATCATCAACAGCTACAAACTAGAAGTAATCAGTCAGTTCACGTACCTCAGCTCTACCATCACCAACAACCTCTCACTCGATGCCGAGCTCAACAAGCGGATTGGAAAGGCGTCAACAACTCTTTCTAGGTTGTTGCAGAGAGTGTGGAACAACAGCATGCTGACCCTGAACACTAAGATCTCCGTGTACCGTGCCTGTGTGCTAAGCACCCTCCTGTACGCCAGCAAAACCTGGACCCTGTATGCCTCACAGGAGAAAAGACTGAGTGCCTTTCACATGTGATGCCTCCGACGCATACTCGGGTCACCTGGAGTGATCGAGTGACAAACAACGAGGTGCTTGAATGTGCCAAGATTCCCAGCATGGTCACACTCCTTCGCCAACGTCGCATCAGATGGCTGAGCCATGTACGTTGGATGGATGACGGACGGATCCCCAAAGACCTCCTTTATTCGAAGCTTGCCTCTGGCAGAAGATCGATCGGACGGCCACATCTCCACTTCAAGGATGTCTGCAAGCGCGACATGAAAGCCCTTGAGATCGATGTCAACACCTGGGAAGAGCTTGCTCTAGACAAGTCCAGCTGGCGACGTGCTCTGATCACTGATCTGAAAGCCGGTGAGGACAAGCTACGACTGCTCACTGATGAAAAGCGATCTCAGAGGAAGAGGAAGCAGCTCCAACCCACACCAGACTTAACCTTCAAGTGCAGCAACTGCAACAAGGATTGCCATTCCCGTGTGGGGCTCCATAGCCACAGAAGATGCTGCACAACTACCAACTGGGACACCTCTCATGGGCGCATTTCCATTGTCTTTTGAGACGACGGATGCCAACAACAATTGACAAAAATTGATTGTCATGAGATAGAAGAAAATTAAATAGCTCAAAAGAAGATGACAGATCCCCTCCCTTTTCTATGTGGTCAGTACCTAATAGTAGATGAATTTGATATTTGTGTGTTAATTGTTTTGTAATATAAAAACTAACTAAAAGGGGGTGGGTCATTGAACATTACAGCTGACATGCAATAGAATACATTAGAGAGGTTGTTGATAAAATAAAAAGTGTTGACACAAAAGCCTACAATTTACTACACATTTAACATAATAATAGTTAGGGAAATTTTGAGTTGGATGCCAACACCCGGGCAAGATATGTATCAGGGAGGGCCAGTAAACATAAAACAAACAATGATCAAGAAAATTTTTAGTGTACTTTAGGAACTGTGTAAAATTCAAACAGAAAACAAGTGTACTTCTAAACTCGTAGGATAATTTGCAGTCATACAAAGGAATACATGCACTTAACACATTAACATACGCTTATCCTACAGCTCTTACCTGTTATAAGCCTAGCAAATACAGCTCTCCCATTATAAGCCTAGCAAATACAGCTCTCCCGTTATAAGCCTAGCAAATACAGCTCTCCTCTGTTATAATTAGCCTAGCAAATACAGCTCTCCCCTGTTATAATTAGCCTAGCAAATACAGCTCTCCCCTGTAATAATGCAGTAGTCAGGGTCCATAACTGCCAACAGTATTATGTACAGAACAGTATTATAGCGAAAATTATTGAAAATTATATGAATGTACTTGTAAAGGGGAGGAGGTAAACAAAATGTCAGCCCAACATATAGTAATATTGTTAGTTTATGTTACATTTGTGTCTTTTTTCACTGCAGAATAACAGAAATAATCAAATAACAAACTTTCATGTACATGGAAGCCATTTAAAATCCAATGGTGTTCAAAACAAACACGTTTGTTCACAAAAGGTACTGATCTGAATAGAATATGTACTGTTCACTCACAATATGTGTATTCCCTACTTGAAATGTTTTATTAATTTATGTCACTTGAGACCTGATCATTCTTGCTTTTTAGCAAAGTCTGATATTTCTCAGCTGTATAATTTTCAGCGCTCAATGTATTGGCTTTCTAGCCACATCAGTCCTTTTTCAAATGCACTTACAGCTTCAAAAACTGTAGAGGGTATTTCCAGTGGGTCCTCCTCATTGCTGTCAATAGTAGCTCCTTCCTGTTGATTGGGATCTAAGTTTTCTCTTGTAGCACCTTGGAAAATTCAGTGATGTTAGCATTGGTCTTACATTCAACAGTGGGGCAGCCCTCATCAATTTTAATTCAGTGCTGAACATTATCAAATGATCTCAGGTGTCGTCTTAGAAGAGCTTCAGCTTCTTCAACATTCTTCTCCATGAATCCCAAAAGGTCACAATTCTCCTCTGCTTTTGCATCTTGGAAATTCCCTTCAGTCCCTTCTCACATCATCTCTTTATGCTGAGACTGGGACTCACATTGTCCCATGCTTTCTCCCCAAAATAGCTCACCTCCTTAAGTTTAACTTTCTCAATATGTCTGTTAATGAATTTTCACTGTTCACCAGTGATTTTATATGTTCTCTTCTGTAGTTCATCTTAAATGTTGTAATAATCCATTGATCAAGAGGCTGTCCTTCATTATATGTTGTAATAATTCATTGATCAAGAGGCTGTCCTTCATTATATGTTTTGGCAAATGAACAGCTTTGATTTTTCTATTGCTGCTTACAAAGCTTTCGGCAGCTGGTTGGGTGGGACAGTTATCAAGTAATAGAAGCTGGTTGGGTGAGACATTGTCAAGTAATAGAAGCTGGTTGGGTGGGACAGTTATCAAGAATAGAAGCTGGTTGGTTGGGACAGTTATCAAGTAATAGAAACTGGTTGGGTGGGACAGTTATCAAGTAATAGAAGCTGGTTGGGTGGGACAGTTATCAATAGAAGCTGGTTGGGTGGGACAGTTATCAAGTAATAGAAGCTGGTTGGGTGGGACAATTATCAAGTAATAGAATCGCCTTCTCTTCTAGTCCTTTACTCCATTCCCTCGCTTGTTGTAAAAATTTCTTGAAAAACCACAATTTTCAAATATTGTGGCAATTATCCATGCATTTTTGCTATGTCCATACAAAAACAGCTGTGTTTTCATGTTCACATGATGAAAGCACCATGGAGATTTAAATCTTCCAGGGGATGCAGTTTGCGGTTTCCTATCTTGTTTGTGCACACAAGGACCATTATTCTGTCTGCATTTGTTTTAGATCCCTGGTTTTTTTTGCTCATCCAATCTCATGGCTAGAGTTTTGTCATGAAAGAGTTTATAACACAGCCAGTTTCATCGCAGTTATAGAGCTGTTTTTCACAATATCCTCCCTCTTGGATAATTTGTCTGCTTTTTAGGATAAGCCTCTGCAGCAGCACTGTCACATGTTGTGTAACAGCTTATTGTGTGACAAGATTGGAAGCGATATAGCCAACTGTTGCTGGCTTTACATCCCAAATCTTTTCCATTTAACTCCTTGTCAAATTTCTCTGCCTGAGCCCTCAGTATTGTACCAAAAATGGTCACCTCCTGCAATCATTCCTGAACAAACCGTTGTACAGTGCACTGTCCAGGTCTGTGTCATTTGCTAATCTAGCTTTCTTGCATTTAAGTCCTGCATCTGAATCTAAACCAGTCAGCATATTGTTAATTTTTCCCTCATCTTTCTTCCAACCATGCCGAGAGAGCTGAAATGTCGTGATGCACTCGTAAATGTTGATAATAATGAACTCACTTCTAAATCTAACCAATTTCACATGAAAGTGTGACTCAGCTGTTTTAATGGACCTTATCTGTAGCCACATTATGCAAATGAGCATCTATCAATTACTGTCGCAAGGCTGCACTGCAGTGGATTACACAAAGTGATGATATGTACAGAAGACGTGACACCACTACTCTTTCTGTGATCTGTTGTCATCTAGTTGTCAGTAAGCAATGATTGACCTTAAGCTGGTCTTCTGTATAATTGGTGATCTGTGTTTACTGAGATAAGTCACTGGTCTGCTGGGGTGGCTTTAGTGCTGGCCAAATACAATAGCTGACACGGAATAATGACAGTTATGGCTTATCGGGCATATGGGTTATTTCCAATGTGCTATAGCCCATTTGGAATAAAATGTCTCACATTCCCTGAATACAGCAGTAACTAATTAGACTTAAACTGTAACTGTAAAACACATTCTGGTAATGTCCAAATCAAGTCAAGTAGTTTAAATGTAAAATTTTTCTATCAGATGTTGAAAATTATTATTGTATTTTTTTTTTTAATTTTAAATTTTGATGATCGGTCTATAGCATTACTGCATTATATCTGGAAGTGCATTATAATGGGGGAGAGCTGTAACACACACACACACACAGAACTAGATAAACATCACTTACCATAATGAACTGGGAATTTTACTCTGAAATTATTTGCATGTTTTGAAGTCTTAATCATGGAGACATTATTTATGTCTTTTAGAAAACATGAAATGGCTTTTTGACCAAGTTTAATTCAGGGTGCATTTGATTGTATGGTGCTGTTTGAGCATGTTTACTTGTTACTATCATTTCAAATGCTCATGAAATATATATGACTGAATGTGCCATAATAAAACATGAACTGTGTGTTTACAGCTGGAACAATACAGTGACTACTTTGGACTAAGTGCTTAAAATTAATTCTTTTGTTTTGCATAATTTGAACTCGTTATAAAATCTCCCGATGCATTGTTAGTCAGTTTGTGTAAAATATGCAATACCCGGCAATCCACTTATTTAGGACCCTGAATATATATTCAGCTGCCCTTGTTAGCGAGTTGATTAGTTATTTAATTCACCTAATTGCATAAAATCACCGTTCACAGATTCTATTCTTCATCTCAGTCAACATATTCTTTAAGGTTTTTTTGTGCATATTTTGTATCTGCATAATCTTCATATATGCACAGATTTTTGTCTGTTAATTGCCTCCAGTCAGTCTTTAATTGCATAATTAGAGATGACGATGATAAAATGCTTATCAGATCAATTGACCTGCATCGGTCTAGCAGACTTCACTACCCAGTGGCCTGGCAAGATAGCATGGCTACTAACCTTGGATATGTCGCAAGAAGGATAACACAGTTTTGTTTATGAATTTCGATCAAATTAGTTCATTATCATCTTGTACCCAGATTTCAACTGTATCTGAATGAAGTCTCATATTGAAAAGACTTGAAACAGATTTATGTTGTGTTATCATTAATATCACTAGCCAAGCATTTGGAATAAGTAAGAGGAAATGGAATGATGTATCATTTGGTGATAATGATGTATCATTTGGTGATAAAGTAAAAGTCATTCATTACTTAAGCATGATATTTCACAGACTGAAATAGCTAAAAGATTGGGATATTCTAAGTATGCAGTGTCTCTGATTTCATGTTTTCAAAAAAGTCTTAAATTAAGCAGGAATAGTAGACAAATACAAATGAGAATAGAAAGCAAAACCAGACAAAATAGACAACAAGAATGTAAATTTCATACTTATGAATATTGCCATAAAATATTACAATTTATTATAATTTTATACATTTGATGTATTCACATTCATGGTTATTTTTTCTCCCTTAATGTTGGTACCTTTCATCAGTATGATTCATCAGTTTTTTTATCTATCTATCATTTACACAAAGTCATTTCACAGTTACCGGGTATCTCATTTTAATTCTGGTCATCTCGTTGATTTGCATTATTTGGATAATTCAATCTATGGAGATACTGACTAGACACTCAATATATTAGTCTCACATGGTACTAGAGTGGCCAGTCCCCATTTTTGGGCTATCCCAAGTCATCAGTGGTAATAGGGTATCATTTTCTTGTTTTAATGGTCATTTTAATTTCCTGATTTTTGTATTGCAACTTGAAAAATGTTCAGTTTAAATTCAGAATAGCAAAATGGGCCAAAATATATGTCAGCTGTTTATAAACAGCTTGTAGTTTTGATGAATACTTTAAAAATTTCTTTTGTTTTAAAACCAAGATATTCAATATATATGTTTTTGAGTTAAGTTTAAATGCAGTATTAAAAATATTTTGAAAGTCAGTGTGCATTTATGTGTTCTAGATGTAGAGATCTCAATGTTCATGAAATATTGGTTTAGTGATTATCGGTTGATGAAAGTTGGCCTCTTACCAGTCCAGTCATAAGACATAAGTACATGTATGCAGCAGTGACGGCTACAAATATCACTACTGTACTATAAAATGACCTTTTTTGAACCTGTTGTAACCAATACTTTGAAATAACAAACCATTTGTTTTACATGTTATTACTGTAATTCCAGTATAATATGGTATTTTCACTGCCAGCGGTACTGGCACTGATGTAAACTATTGCAGGAAGTTTAGTGTTCATTTCATGACATGGAATACTGTGTAGTAATATCCTCTTTATTCGTATCATTTTTTTGGCATAATTTGTTTCTTTACAAATACTAGTATTAACAATGCAATATCTCTTTGTTGTTGATCTTTTAACTCTAAATTTACTGAATTTGTTTATCTCCATTTGAAAACTATAACACAAATTTTCCTTTGCTCACATTTGTTGATTAATTATAAGTAATTTAGTACTTGTATTGAATCTGGTGCTTTGATATGAAGCTATTCAATGTTTCTTGTCTTCCATTTGATAATATTTGAGACCTACTTGTATATTTACAGCCATTTTTAGGTGAAGAAAATGTGTCTGTATCTTTTGTCAGCATCACTCAGATAAATGAAACTTGTACACTATACAAAAAAATGGGTGTACTACATTCTCCCAGTTTAAAAAATAAGTTAAAGAATGGGAAAAGGATGTTTTGTTATTTTTCTTGTTTGATAAATAGATAACTTAAAGTTTTCAGTGGCTGCTTCTTCCATTTTTTCTGTCCATACAAAAGATTTATGTAGCTTCACTAATAATTTCAAGTTTTGTTTGCATACTTTTTTAATCACTAATGATGCTGAATATTTGTCCTTATATTATGATAGTTTTATGCACAAACAAAACTTTTCATCTTTGTTTTATTAATGGTTTATTTAGACTTGGAATTTATATTTTTCTGATTTATCGCTTCAAACTTGACTGTATGATCGCATTTAAATGTAAATATATAATATTTGTTGACTTCTGGATCTGATAATTGTTTCTGCAGTTTTGTGCAGTATGTGTTCAATTTCTGCAAAGACTGACATGTGCAATAATACAATACATTTTTTTAATTAAAGGTATTATTGTTAACTTTATGATGTTGTTCATGCATTTAACCCTTTATTATCATTCACCTCAGTTCAATTCAGTTGAAGGCACTTTAGTTCATGCCCATGATCAGCAGTTCTGGTGGAGCCCTATAGTGATCTTTTCCATCTGATCATTGGACCGCTCTTGCCTAGCGGTTGGAACATCCACCCTGGATGCAGGAGGTTGCCAGTTAGAACATCCGCCCTGGATGCAGGAGGTTGCAGCTTTGAACCCTGGCCGAGTCATACCAAAAACTTACAAAAAAGGTCCTAACAGCTGCCTTGCTAGGCACTCAGCATTAAGAGGTTAATGTTAGGAATGGTCGGTCTGGTGTCAGGATAATGTGACTGGGTGGGTCATGATGCTACATGTCTGTGGCATTGTGCCTCAGTGCTAGACATCACTATAAATTGCCACACTGCAGACAATGTAGTGATATGAGTGAAAAATTGTTAAAGCTACATTCAAAATCCAAATCGCACACATACACCATCTGACCATTGATCAACAGTCTGGTTTCTACAAGATAATTATATAGAGGATAATATGATTCAAGTTCATTTTTGTATACAGCTTTGAACTCGTGAGACATCAAAGGAATTTGAGTTCTAGTATTTCACATTTTCAGGAGTTAGGGTCCTTTATTGCCCATATTTTTAACTTTAGCTTCCACAGCATAACCTTACATGGGTTGTTGGATTTGAACTAAATTTGCCATGCAACTTTATGTTGGTAAAACCCAGATGAGTTTGATTTCCACCATTCCAATGCATCATTTACAGGAGTTATGGCCCCAGATTGCATCTACTCCAAAACAATGGTTTTCACAGCATAACTTTACACAATGTTGGATATACACCAAATATTTCCAGTAACTTTCTATTTATGAGAGCTTGCATGTCTTCAATTCACAAAGTTTCATGACTGTATTTACAGGTCATAATGACCCTGGTTGCCCATTGCCCTAACTTTCGGTTTTTAAAAATTACTTAACCAAAGATTTTTTGTTATTTCAAACGAATATGGTTTGCAGTAAAATAGTTTTAAAAAAATCTTAGATGTGTTTGATTTCAATCTTTTCATATTATGATATAAGAGAGTTGTGTCACCTGATTGCCTGTAATCCAAAACTTTTGGTTTCCACTGCATAACTTTCATCAGCAAATAATAGTCACCCACAGCTCACCTACTCTCATGCCAGGATGACAGTAGCTAACAACTGTTACCATTTTGATTTCCAGTCCTTGTCATAAGTACCATCAAGTGCCCTGCTCTTATCTCCTTTCTTTTTAAGTAAGGCATAATCGCTATCTCATTATGCTTTTAGTCCTTAATTGGTGCTTTTGCTTTCAATTTAAGCTAACTTAATAAAGTTTGTGATCAGCAGCAACATGTCTTTGAAGTTGGATTTTTTCTCCATATATAAAATGCAAAACATGATTATTTCAGTTGTCAGAACAGTATTCAGGTGTGATTCATTTTCGAAGAGTGATTCATGTAGCAATACACTATCAACAAAGCAATGAAAAATGTTTTACTTTGTCAAGCGTAACAGCAAGAGGGAGCATTGCATTCATTCTGCAAACATATCAACATTAGTCATTCTCAAGTATGCAGTGTCCATTGTAATAGTAGCACTATTGCTGAATTGAACAATCACATTTATTCTTTTTCTTCTAAATTCATTATCTTAATCATGTTAAAATACTAATTTTTATTGACCCATGCTTGTCAGGGTGATTTTAGCTACAAAATAGACTGACTGTAAGACAATAATAAGCATTCACTCATGTTTGCACAGTTGATTTGTGTTGATAAAGCATTACCACCTGAACTAAAAGGAAGCTTTAATTACTTCTGTATTACCTGTAAAGAACTAATTAAATTTAAAATTATATTCTCCCCCTTCCACCAGTGAAATGGTCAGTCTCAGATGTGATATATATATATATATTTATATTCATTTTTTCTATAGAGACAATCCTATCTTGGAGATCAAACTACTTCAGATAAGTTCTGACAATGCTGACATTATGTTTGCTATGAACAACTCAGTTCTGACCAGGATTCGCTCAGAGAATTGGTCAGGGAAGTTTGAACAACATCTAGTCTCTAGTGAGTGCAAAGAAGAACACTAATTACACTTGCATTACCTTTAAACCCACTATTAAACTATTGAAAGAAAAGACCACATCAAATTAAACATATATTTTGACACCCAATGGATTTTAAAGACAGAAACTTGATGTATTTTATTTAGTGTTAATGTGGCTGTGATTATGTGAGTGTTTGGATATGTGTATGGTGTTGATATTTGACAATGCTAAACCTACCAAATATTTTTTTCTCTGTAAGTGTATTAAATGCTGTCAAAAAACAGACAAGTTTTTTTTTTCAAATTCAGATTTGAATTTCCAACCATTTTCTAACATGTTATATATAAAGATAGCTTATTCTCAATTCAACATCACATTTTGGTAATACGCACTGACCCCCCCATGGGACCTCAAAAGAAAATCCCTCAATACTGTCTAGGAATATGGCAGGTATGTATAGTCCAGTTTTTGAAAGTTGATTTTTTTCACGTTAACAACTGAGCCAAAAATCATTTAAGGCAGATTTCATGTGCAGATTTATACTGTTCAAATCTTGCCTGAGTTTGCCTGCATTTTATATCATCATTTTGTATTGTTTGTGGCAGTTATTGTAAGATTGTTTCCATTTTGATTTCTCAAAGTTCCTTTGCTGCAAGGCCTTCTTTTGTAGTCTTTTGTGAGTGGTGACTCTTTGCAATGCATCATCACTGCTTGCTCTTTATTGTGTTCACAATATGAATGAAAAAGAATCTTTGTGTTGGTACTGGATCAGGTCTGTTGCACTCCTGTGTGGAGAGGAGGATCCAATGGTTTGTGCAAAAGTTGTGCAATTGACAGACAGTAGCACATGGATGGCAATAGATTCAATGCACGCTTAAATATCCACAACACTGGAGTCCACAATAAATGTGCTGTTTACATTTATCCCTGTACACTTGCATTGTGAAGACACTGTATTTGTCATTGTGGTGTTTACATTCATCCCTGTACACTTGCATTGTGAAGACCCTGTATTTGTCATCGTGTTGTTTACATTTATCCCTGTACACTTGCATCATGAAGACACTGTATTTGTCATTGTGGTGTTTACATTTATCCCAGTACACTTGCATCATGAAGACACTGTATTTGTCATTGTGGTGTTTACATTTATCCCTGTACACTTGCATCATGTAGACACTGTAATTGTCATTGTGTTCTTTACATTTATCCCTGTACACTTGCATCATGAAGACACAGTATTTGTCATTGTGTTGTTTACATTTATCCCTGTACACTTGCATCATGAAGACACTATTTGTCATTGTGGTGCTAGTCTAGAAGTAAGAGGAAATTACTCTGATGAGGGTTGCAATCCAATCATGGATGTTTTGCTACCACTCAATTTCAAAAGCAGCAATAACTCACCCATTGCACAGCTTTTACTTTCCCATGTTCAAAAACTTTTCCATTTGATGTAAAAGCATCCTCTCACAATGGAGAACTGTCAACATGGGGTCCACTCATGCACCTTACATGACCATGCACAGAATACTCTGAACAGTTATCTTTTTCAAGGAGGCCATGTTAATGTTTGTCTTATTCATAATGTGAACAGAGAAAACATGCTGCTTTTTTGAACCACATTCAGTTAACCTTTCAACAATATTTCATCTAGTGGTATATTCATCTATCACATCTGTTCTTATGCTGGTAACCCCTTTCCTTTTTCTGTAATTCGTTTTAGAAAGGTTCTCTTTGGTTACCTCATTGTATCCCAACTTCAGTGTCACCATTGTATTTTAATACAAATTATGTGTAGCATTGTTATTGTGTGTGTTTGCTTAGCTCCAAGGAACAATAAACAATTAACAATTGGACATCTTCCTTAGTATAAGAATAGGAGAGTGACTTATTTTTATCTTTGTGCAAATACACAGAGGTGGACATACCATACAGTACATACAAACCAGTGAGTTTCACTTGCAAAAAAAAGACAACATTTTTGTTCTCTGTCAGATAGATTTTACTTAGAGAACAATGTCAGGACAGTCTGGGGGAAAATGTGGTCACAAGAAGGGCCCCTTGGGATCCTCACACAGACTTCCTTACATATTCAAAGTGCATACAAGAATCATTAGACTTTTTGCAATATGGACTAACATGAATCAAGCAAATTCCAGATGTATATACAAAGGGTGGAGGAAACATCAATCTCTCTCATCATTTGAACTTCCCGGGTTTTCTCTTTTAGAGCCCCAAGAAGAAACCCACTGTAAGAAGACTTAAAAGTTCTTCAGCTTGGAGAAACACTTCCAGGTCCCAGGAGCCTATGGGAACAGTTTCTTCAGAGATAGATAAGGCCCCTCCCGTAAGAGGGAATGAACATTTGAGTTGATCACCTCCCCATCAATGGGGGAAGTTGAACACCTCTCATGTTCAGTATAGCGTGATGCTGCTTTTCATAAGGAAGGAAGTGCACCGCTCATCTCAGGGTAATATCTTGCACCCTCCTCAGAGGGAGTAGCTGCACCAAACCCAACACTTCCAGGGTAGCATGTTGTGCCCTCCTGAATTGGAGGATGAGCACTGCAAATTAGTAAGTGATGAAAAATAACCAGGCTCTGGCACAAATTTTGCCTGACCTGTCACTGACCAGCCTGGTTACTAGACAATATCTAGTTATCGAGCACCAGGTGCCAGTCACCAGGCACTTTCCAAGAAAGGGGTGACAGCTCTAGGACTCTACTGCCATGCATTCCTCTCCCAAACATCCCATTAAGTGCCCATAAGCCATTTTTCAGAGGCTTGATTATTCATCGTGGATGGTGGAAGTTTCCTTTCTATTGCAAACGAGGGTTATCAACTTCAGTTTTGGGAACATCCCCCTCTATCAATGACCCCCGTGTTCTTTCACCAGCCCAGTCTGGTGGAGAAAGTAAGGGACGAGGCGCACACCTATTTGCCAAAAGGGGCAGTCAAGAGGATCATGTTACTCCCGAATTTGCCTAGTCACCAAGAAAAGCTGAAACTTTTGTATCATACTCGATTTCTCCCCATTAAACTGGTTTTGTCTGAGGGACATCTCAAGATGGAGACCACTTCCTCACTCCAGAAGGCAATGTGTTTGTCAGATTGGGCAGTCTCCATTGACTTTCAGGATGCCTGTTTGCACGTTTGGATGTTTCCTCTACGGGTTTCGCTTGAACATAAGACGTTTTTCAATTCCGGGTTTTGCCGTTCGGAATTGCTTCTGTGCCCAGAGTCTTCACTCAAGTTATTGGAGTAATAGCATCCTACCTCCTGATTCTCCAGTTGTTGTTGTTGTAGGGTTTAACGCCATTTTTCAGCACAAGATAGGCTATACATGGTGGCCAGTATTAATGATGGAGGAAGAACCCGGGAAAACCCCAGAAAGAACCACCGACCCACGAGAAGCTACCGGCAAGCTTTCTCACATACCCACATTGGCCGAATCCAAGACTCGAACCCACGCAGACAGAGGTGATGGCAGTGATCCGTAACGGTGAGCGCTTTAGACCACTCGGCCACTCGGGGCCCCGATTCTCCAGTATTTTAACAACTAGCTAATCCACACTGTTTAGATTCAGTCTCATCGTCTGGATCTGTTTCATTGTTGATCCATAGTACTTCGATTGGGTCCTTTACCCAACCTCGAGAAGTAGGGTAGTATCAATATTCCGGTTCCCCCTCCCCCCCCCGTTTGGGTCCTGACCCAAAGCCGTAACCTCCAACCCCAATGACTCGGGGAAACAAACTACTTACAAGAAATGTGCAACCTGTGGATTATTAATCCATGAAAGTAGTCGAAACGTATACATGTTCTTTATGTTGTATACGGCTACTATGTAGCTAGCAGCGCTGAATCGATCAATACTTCCCAGGCTACATTAAGCTTTCTTTGTGATTATATCATCCACAACTGATGCAGATTGTATCAAGATGGTCGATCTTAATGTGCATTTAAATTCAAAGATAAGCAATTTTGATTTAATTTGTACCGCGTCAGCATTTGCTAATATCGAAAAATAATATTTTGAGTGAAGGAGCCGGAAATATTCATTTGGCTTGTAAGTACTATCTACACTTACCATTACACGAGGCATAAATAGTAATGGCTTATTTTTCGATATTAGCTCATAAAGGGAGAGGCCTGTGTGTTTTTCAAACAATTAATGCTAAACGTGTGGTTCTCTTTGCAGTCTCAACACAAGCCATAACTCTGACAACTAAATCGCCGTACTCTAAGACAAAAGATCGCTTGTCTGAATCCAAGTTTGGACAATTTTTTTTTCTTATTAAGTAGTGAGACAACCGAGTCTAGCTGGTAAAATTGAAAGATATATTAAGTAGGGAGACAAATAATTTGGTGCAAGAACAAGTTGAGTCTCGGACTAAATCGCCGGTTAGGTCTGAAGCGTCTGAAACTTTTGATGATTTTACCTAATGCTCTAGCTGTAATGATGAAGACATCTAAGAGCAGGCCAGTTAAACCGATTTTCTTTGGGGGTGATTATTATCTAGGAATGGAATCTAAACAGTTTTATTATATACAGTGAGGCAGAAGAGGAGCAGCATGAGCATAAGACGAATATAATAATGGCTGTTGTCCAATGGCGTCACTAGGGTTGGTGTCACCCAGTGCGGTAACTCATGGTGTCACCCCCCATGGACTTCCTTCCTGCACAAAAATTCAAAGATTTTATAGGCAGTCATTTTGGTGTCACCCCCTCTGATAGTGTCACCCGGTGCAGTGCGCACCCCCCGCAACCCCTAGTGACGCCACTGCTGTTGTCGAACACAAACCATTTAAAAGTTTTTATTAACTGCACAAAACGTTTGACATTATTGGGTACATACGACAGCGGGACAAAATTTTTGTTGATATTGTATTGAGTGATGGGTTATTTGATGTTCTTTCTGAAATTCTTTCTGAAAGGTATTTTGCCTGGCGCTGCAAGGGAATTTTGCTATGAGAACTCAGAAACAGGTATATTTAATTATTTGATAATGGTTGATTTACAATTTCGTTTTATTGCTGCGGACACCACGGGTTTTTGTACAAAATACCACTGGAGGCTTATAATAAGACAAACAGAAAAAGCGATGCTTACAACCAATTAGATAAGCTTTCACATACATACGTACACACATACATACATATGCATATAGATGGATATGCACACATACATACGAACTCTGCGGTAGAACATGCCATTACGAATACTGTAAAACACATGCTAGTGTTACGTACTGGTCCAGGTGCTCGGCCATGTCTTAAATGTGGCATCGGAGTCGCATCACATAATCAACTCTGTCAGCCACATGTATCTGTTTGTGAATATTATCTGTCACTTAAAAACAGACACAGACAGCTGTGATTGCACAAAAACCTGTGATGGTACAAACACCGGCGGTTGCACAGATATGCACATAAGTAAATGACATAATAGCTAGGATCAAGGTAATTGTAGTTTATGATCCTGGTAAAATACAAAAGCTAAAATAAGATATGTGTTTCTTAATTAGAGAAGATTTCCTCATATATAAGCATGTCCAGCATACTTCATCTTAAGCAAATAGTTCAACAGTATGGAATACACATACCAAGTCATATGCAAAAGGCCGACATACTTGAATTATTGAGACCAATACTTACTCCGAATCCACCAGCGGTCACTAATCCACCACCGGAAGTTAATACTAAAGCAACGGTACAACAACTAAAACAATATGCATGTGAGCGGAATATAGAAATACCGAGAGGAGCAAGAAAATTTGTCATACTAGAGGTATTAGACGAGTGTGAACAAAAACGTCGTCGTATCAAGGATGAAAAACCCCATCGTCGTATGAAGGATAAACACCAAAGCTGTTGAGTATGTTTGTGACCGAACACAGCAATCACTAGTACCTGAATTTAAATTTTATATACTTAGTGGTGAATTAGAAAATCAAGCGGTAATTATCCAACTCACATTCAAACCAGGCAAAGGCACTCAACAACTTTTAACAAATATGATACCAGGAATCACATCGGTGTTACAAAACTTTGGCCACTCTGGAGTTCAATCAGATATTGTTCTTCATGTGCATGTGGTTATTAGTTGTTACAAGGATGGATTTAAAACTGCTACACTGTGGAGTCACAGTGGTGCTCGTACAATCATGAAACGTAGCGACACCAGCACCATCAATGACGAAATTGATAAAGGCATTGGAAAGATTCTAGTAATATACAAATGGAGGATCAGGATGGACTATCGACAGATGTGCCCAAGTGAAGGTGCATATCTCACCATACAAGCCATTTCTTGGATCCAGTTACATACCAACACCAGAGTGGGTTCTGCCAAGGTCAGTGATAAACGTAAAGAATGTTAACAACAGATGTTTTGAATGGGCGATTGTATCTGTGTTATATCCGTCAAGTGAACACCAAGATATGCATCGAAAATACCGGCAGCACTTGGGGAAAATCAACTTTGGTAATATCGAATTTCCTGCGCAGGTTACCAAACCCACTGAACAAATTTGAAACACTTAGCCCAGGATCGCTGTTAATGTGTTTTCTTAAGACGAAGAATTTTATCAGCTTGCACAATCCCCACATGGACAACATGGACAAACTCAGATTATTTTGTTGTTGCTGAGTGAAATGAAAGAATCAGAGTCGGTATCGCACTACATATGGATAAGGAATCTTGACCGGTTGCTTAACTGACACAGAAAGCACGCACATAACAACTTTCCATGCAGACGTTGCATCCATATATTTAGCACCCGACAACTGCTCACCGACCATGACTTTTACTGCAGTGGGATCAGTGAAAAACCACAATGGACAATAATGTCTGACCCAGGAGAAAACATTCTCAAATTCATTGCGGCGCAATAAAAGATGAAAGTTCCTTATATCATCTACGCTTATTTTGAATGTCTCAACGTTCCAGTAGTAGAGGCATTCAGCTCCGCGTCTAACCAAGCAACACAAGTCACTGACCAGCCACCATCTGGACTTTGTTACATAGCAGTTAGATGTGATGGGCAAACTGAACCACCGATGTTGTATCGTGGCAAGGCATCGGTTGAGGTGTTTCTTAAATCGGTCGAGGTTACAGCGAAATGGATTCGACAACAGCTCTATTCACCAGGAGTTGTGATTATGACCGATGATAACATTCGTGAGTTTTCCGCAGCCGCTTATTACTGGGTCTGTGATGGTCCTCTTAACAAAGGGCAAAGCTCTTTCGCCGGTAGTTCCGGTTCCAAAATCTGTGATCACTGTCATATCACTCTCACCTACAGAAGAGCCGCACACAACGCATGCATTCTACAGTTGAGAATTTATCCCAACAAAACAAAACTACCTGAGGTGTTTCATAACTTGTATGGGTATGATGGCCACTTAATGCAAGCAGTAGCCTCAAGCATCAAACTCACCAATAAGCATAATCCCCAACAACATGGAAAAATACATAACCTTTAACCTGGGACACTTGCTGTTCATCGATTATATACAGTTTAAGAATTCATCCTTGGACAAGTTAGTGAGCAATCTAATAGCAGAGAACTCTGCAGTCACTCGTAGGTATTGTCCGACAACACAGACTTGCTGATGAGAAAAGGTGTGTATCCATATGAATACATGAGCGACTGGGACAAATTTGCCGAAACTAATTTGCCACCGATCGAAGCGTTTTATTAATCGTAGTCACATGAAGGTATCTTAAAAAGATTACGAGCACGCAAACAAAGTTTGGTTCACGTTCGAGTGCAAAAATCTCTGTGGCTGTCATGATCTGTATCGTATCTGTGCACCGATGTACTGTTGCTCACCGATGGTTCAGAAATTTCGTGACACTGCCATGCATGTCAACAAGTTAGATCCATCGCATAGCTTCACGTCACTGGGAATTGCTTGGGATGCGTTGTTGTCCAAAACCAAAATCGAGTTGGAATTACTCACCGGAATTGACCACTAACTGTTTATTGAGAAATCTCTTCTTGGTGGAATATCAATGGTGAATCACATACATGCTCTTGCAAACAACCCAAACGTGGGTGGATATGACCCTTCTGTTCCTAACAGTCAGAACATGTATCTAGATATAAATAACCTTTATGGCTCGGAATTGATACAACCGTTGCCGTTTGGTGGGTTTCCGTGGATTGATCCTGGACTCACTGACGTACAATACATAAATGATCACAACATCAGCAGTGACTACAGATACTTTGAAGTTAATCTGGAATATCCTGAACATTTACATGATGTGCACAATGGTTATTCACTGGCACCAGAAGCTTGGTCTGAGCCTGGCACATGGCTGTCTCCATATCAGTGCTCAATCGTTGATGAGTCCGGACGCAAATATACTCAATGTGCCAAACTACCGTAGTACCAAGTCTTAGGAATAAACTCTTGGATGGAATCGTATGTCAAGTTGAATACATATCTGAGAACTAATGCCACCAATGAATTTGAAAAGGACTAGGTGGACTATGTAACCCTAACGACCTAGCAGATCGATTGGAAAAGCTTGTGGAATCAGTTCTCGAAGTTATTAATGAGGCCAGATCGATTTGTCAGCGACTGATCACCAATGATATAATGGACAGAAAAAATATATCACGCACTGATGCATGAACTTGTTGAAGACATCAATAATAAATACGACAAACGATGTTCATATACCGATGATGAGTTCTGATGAGACACTCCACGTCTTCCATGAAATCTATGCTGCAATGCAACAGGCTTTTGTAAATATAACCCAGAGCGTTACCTTGATGATTACAATCTTATCAACGAAACCAGAATTAAGTGTGACTTTTTCCGCACCTGTTACTGCTGGGGAATGATGCACTCTTGAGATCGCACTTGCGTCGCTGCAAGTATATTACAGATGGCCTAATCCGATCACAATCGCTTCATGGTCTGCCAGTAAATAACTCATTTGTTTTCAGCAGACACTGGTGCCACCTATAATACTGAACTTTCTGCCGACGCGTATGACATAGAATCGATCAATGACGAAATTAGAATTACACTGGTGACCGGCAAAGACTCTAAAATTTCTACACATATCAATGAACCAACAATTAGTTCTGTCATTGCAACAGAATCTCAAACGTTTGCGGTTTATATTAAACGGTCGTCAATAAGATCAGCTTAAGGTTGGCCAGACGACATTTCAGATGATGTGCAATTTTTAAGTGTGGGATATATCACGCATGCCATTGTAAAAATTACTTATAAGACGCAGGTCAATTTAACCTATAGCACCATCAGTGGTAGTAACGAAAGCAGGTCTGAAATGACAAGCGTGGCAGTTAAGGGTTATATACTGTTCGGTTTTCACCAACCATGAAACCAGGTGATTTGACAACTATCACGCCATTATCACCTGTGTATCTTTTATGTCATAATAACCGGTTAACACATATTCCTTTGACAGTTCTTGATCAAGACGGGCATGCTGTTGATCTGCGACATGAAGCTTTGACCATACAACTGTACATTAGAGATCAACCTGACATTTAATATAATAATGACGACCGTACGTGGACATAACAGACCCATGCGTTTTATTAACCAGTTTACACGACATTTTAAGGAATGGGCCTAGGTGACGTGCATTGTTCACAGGTGCACCAAAGGTGCTCGGGGCTTTGTGTCACATGCTGCACCAGTCTCTAAGCAAGTTGCAATGTGGGTCATTTGTAGCATCAAAAGAACTGCTGTGGCTCGGATGAAACAACTGGGATCACAGCTGCTCAATCGCTTTGATATCGACTACGGCGATTAGTGACCCGAGACCAAAGGTTCCAGTTACACTACCATCGACAGAAACAATGCCACCTGCGGTTAGTAAAATCATAAATGAAGCTGCTCAGCAACGATTATCGGATTCGGTGACTGCAAATCTGGCAATGGGAAGTGGATTTACTTTCCAAACAGATGTCAGACACAATCAATAATGTATAAATAATGACTCATTTAAAAGATATATCTGATCTTGCATTTGACTTGAGCTCGCATGTGTTAGTGGATCGAAGTAAAAGAGATTTTCAGTATTACTTATACCCGGCCAGAGGCCCTTATAAATTAAAATAGAATTATGAGTGCAGGACACGTCTAGGTTTTTCCTTCCATGTGAGGCATTCTTGGGACTTCAGGGAAAACTTGTACAGGCCGACGATGCCAATTAGGGTGGCAATGCCCAAGTGGAATTTATCAACAACGGTGTAAATTGTTCAACAGTGCACGTTATTCCATCGATGGAAAGGAAATCGAATCAATTCTTGACATCGTAGATATAGCCACTACAATTCTTGGACTCCCCAGATACAGCAATGATTACACAAGTGCAGCTGGACCAACAGTAACGATTGTCAAAGATGTAATTTACAGCGCGGATCATAGACCGTACACAACCCTTGTTTTTCATCATGATTCTTTAGAGCCGCATGCTGCTGCTCGCACCGCCATATTAACAAGTCCCAACTTTTAACCTTGGATTTGGACGGCGTCGATCAAAACTCATTGGTGGTTTTTTGAGGTTTTCATGTGGAATTCCCCTCAGTCACATATTTTGTGTTCGCAAGATTAATTTTGGAGCTAAACACACAGTCACCTTGTTTCACAAAACAAAATCTCAGCGATGCAATTTGGTGTGTACAAGGTGTTGATGGTAAAATTCTTTTAGAAACATTGATTTTGTGGATGCCTGTGCGAACTCATTCGTTGATCACACAATCACTTTCGTAATCATTTATGCGGTCGGGGAGCACGTCAACGCCGTCGTTTCTCGCACATACCATGGACGCGCACCCACCAGGGGCAGTTTATATGACAAATAAGTACCCAGTATGGTCTTACTGCACCGAAACATGTGTTCTTGGCGTTTTAACATAGAGCGCGTGATAATAGTCAAACCCGTAGTAAGATGATATTTGACAACTTAAAAGTGACAGAAGAAAGTTTCTTTGCTGTTAAACAGTCACCAGGAATCCTCTGAAGAAATTCGGCTTAACTATGCAGAAGCCATTTCCAATATTGCACTTGCATATCACAATCTGTGGCTGTATTTGGACCGACATCAAGACGTTGACACTGGTTTACAAATTTCCCAACAAGACTTTCGTACGTTGATCCCGATTTAT
Organism: Megalonaias nervosa; assembly: GCA_016617855.1. Classification (NCBI taxonomy): domain Eukaryota; kingdom Metazoa; phylum Mollusca; class Bivalvia; order Unionida; family Unionidae; genus Megalonaias; species Megalonaias nervosa. Next base: position 70,843 of record JAECUM010017801.1, read on the forward strand.
TACATTCAGGCAGTCCGTTGTGGCAATGTATTTTCATGTTCATGTAGGTAACGCTGGCGCTGTTTTTGATGTTATTGATGTTGTGTTGTGATACTTTCCAACAAGACTGTTTTGTTGGAGGGTGTTGCTGGTCGAATGAGGGTCATCGATGCACCTGTGGAAAAATCATAAAACTTTCTCAGGTATATTGTTGAACATGATACGTGTTTGAGTAAAGTCCTATCAGGAAGTGAAGGTCGGCCTTAGTGAAAACAACTTGCGAAAATAACAAACGCAATTAAAAATGAGTGTGGGGTCACACTGAAACTTTCTTCAGCAAAATTAACTGGAAACGTCATCGTGTGGTTGACTCAAACAACCCTCTCAGCTTAAAGCAGCAAAACACAATACTACCTCAGTGACATTAAAACTATCCAAGTCAGAGGTGACACAAATGCTAAGGACTGACTGGTGGAATATTTCCATTCCTTGTAGTATTGTTGGCAGCAGTAGCTGCAGCGGTTGCAAAAGCTGCGGTGTTAAGGAGCTGCTGGAACTGCATAAGGAATAACACTGAAAAAGGCTTTTGCCGGTCGTATAAGAAAGGAAAAGACCCTCAGCTACCAGGAAGAAGTCATCAAATATCATCGGGCAGTGGTCTTCAATTACCCGCAAAAGATCACACCGTTGATACTTCCATTGACCAATCTTGATTTAGTCGCGATGGCAAAATCATAAAAAAATTTGTGATGCCTTTATGCGAAATGAACTTGCAACGCACACTTAAAACTGGTATTATCAACCTGGATTTGATAACAGGATCTAGCACTCATTGGGTCGCATATGTGATGATACCACAACATCGTTTATATTTTGATCAAT
>JAECUM010017802.1:0-23652 GCA_016617855.1 Megalonaias nervosa
GACCATCTTCAAAAAGAAAAGAAAAAAAGGAAAAAGGCGCATCCTTGATCGTGTTATAGTATTTAATTATAAATAATAATGGGATGCAAGAAGACGGCACTGAATCAGCTTTACGGTTTTAATGTATGTTATTTAACTCCTTTTCAAAAGTAGCCCCACTTTTGATTTTTTTTTCTTTCTTTCTTCTACTTTTCAGGATCTGGAATTAGAATAGAAAACGCTATCTGTCTTGGTTTGTCCAGCTTTTGGCTGCTACTTTTCAACGACTTCTAGCGTTCCTCAAAGAGGAGCTGTTTGTATTGGTTTTCTGTTTTTAGAAGAAGAAAAGCCGTTGACGATGTGCTGTTATAGATATTTAATTTGCATTGTTTGTTAGCTAGGATTTTTTTAAAAAATTCTTTTTTATTTCATTATATGCTATTGTACGTAACATTGTATGTTGGACCTAACCTTGTCCAAAATCAAATTATTTTCTACCCTACCTGAATTATTGATTTTTTAAATTCTGTCAACAACGAATACATAGCTAAAATATTCTATATTTATATGTGTTTAATATCAGGATCATTATTAATAGAAGTAAACATGTTTACTTGGGTCTGGGTGTTAGTTATTGGAATTCACCTACAATTTGCCTGGCGTACCTGACATAGCCCAGGTTATATATTATAATTTTAGTAACAGACGTTCTAATGATAACTAACATTTTATTGTGTAAACATTAAGCAGTTTCTAAAAGGTTATTTTCCATTAGGTTATACATTTTGTAGAAACTGCCAGTTGTGACCTGAGGTCAAGAAGAGGACTATATAATCTTGTCACAGGAAAGATGATACATCCGTGCTTTAACATCCTAGCAGAATCAAGTCATTGTTGTGTACAGTATTTGATTTGGAATTATTCAAATTATTTCTTCTCTGGAAATACAGATGTGCTCTGATAACATTCTTGGAAATAGTGACTTGAATTTATACTGATCGTATTATTGTGATCCAACAAAAGACAGTTGGTACATCAACACTTTAAGAGTCATCACAGGCATGTTAACGCTTTCCGCGTTGGACTTAGTTTGGATTTCCACTAGCGTTTATTATTAGGATTTGTGTCTGTGTATCTATGAATATTTTGAGATTTAATTCGCAATACCGTAAGTTCTTTTTACATTTTCACTTTGTATCCTAGAGAAATAAATTATTTCTTGACTTTTACAAAACTTGCAGCTTTTCACTCTTCTGTTAGTTATTTTAAGAGCATAGACTCGTAACAGTACCTTGTTGCGGATTATGTCTCCACCTGACAAATTAATCTTAGAGGTAAACTCCGGGGGAAGGTATAATATATACTTAATTGATACGGTTGACATTGCTAATTGCATCAGTTATATCTGAGCAAAATGAGCCAGCTAGTTTAGGAGATTTCATCCTTTAATATGTCATTTATTCTTACAAAGGAGGTTTGTCATATTGCCATTTATTGCATGACCAGTATTACAAGTGCATAGAAATTCATTTTAATCGCCGATTATCGAATGCGTGGTTTAATACAATAACAAACATGTCTTTTGCAATGAATGAGCAACTGTTATGAAAAAAAAATGACAGAATGGCATTTGTTACGTGTAACCGGTACTTCTAGTTATTGCTGTCAGCTCCGTCATGTCTATTGAACTGGTGTGTGTGTGTGTGTGTGTGTGTGAGAGAGAGAGAGAGAGAGAGAGAGAGAGAGAGAGAGAGAGAGAGAGAGAGAGAGAGTATACATTGTATTACAAGTGCCAATAAATACATTTTCAGTCGCCAGTTATGGAATGCTTGGTTTTATAAAATAACAATCATGATGTAAAGAGTGAGCAACTGTTATCCACAAATTTATTCTAATTCATGATGCTTTGATCAATGTATTGGCCGGGTTTGTGAGTCTGAGTGATCAATAGCTTATATAGTATGCATATTTATAATGTGCGTTTAATTTTTGTTGATGATTTTAGATTATAAAGGTATTTTGTAAACAACATATTACATAGCTAACTTTTATCCATGACTGTAGATTATACTTTAAGATAATGATCATTTGTAAACAACATGTTTACTTAGATTTGAGTTCAATATTCTGGTTTTCCATTGGAAACACTATGATCTATTGGAATATATTTTAGGTTGTTTGCTAAAATTTAAGTAAACAGACCTGACCTTATTTACGAATTTGATGGAAGTTTCCATTGGAAATGACTCTAGTCCTGTGCATTTTGTTGTGTCACAAGTCAGGTGGCAGTTTGTACATAAGGAAAACCAAGTAAACAATTATTCGTTCGTCTTTTAATATCAGTCTTTATTGAATCCCTTTTCAGTTGGCTTCAGATATAATTTTACAGAAATTATTTATTTAAACTAATTTTTTAATTAGAATTACAAAGTCCTCATTTACATGGTGGACTAAAACATTATTTTGGGATTATTGTAAATTAATTTAAAGACATTCTGGATTAAATAATTGTGATAGCATATTCAAGACTACTGGTATATTAGTTCATTCAAGACTTGGAATTCATTCTGAAATTCAATTCATCTGAACTTGTGATAGAGCTTTTAGGATTATTTGGGATTTAATTCACAATACTATAAGTTACTTTTATTTTTTCGCATTGTAGTCTAGGGAAATAAATTATTTGTTGAATTTTACTGAAGTTGTTGATTTTGCTTTTTCTGTTACTGAGTTTAAGGCCAATGTCGTAACCTACTTGTACAAACTAATAAAAGACATAAAACAAGCATAACAAATATATCTCATATCCAGCAACCAATCACATGCGACATTCACTCATTTGCAGTTTCGGTTGGTTTGGTTGTATGTCTCGACTCGAACGTCCGTGGATTTGTTATGTGACTGTCACGTGCACTTGGGAATCAAACATTTATACGTAATGGGTAAGAATAGAATTTTTCTGATGACCCGGTACAATAAATTTCTCGTTCAAGTCATTTAACGCTTTTTTAGACAAAAGAAAAATAAATACATAAAAAAAATAAATAAATAATTAATTAAATAAATATATAAATAAAACAAAAACAAAAACATAAACAAAAACTGTTGAGACGAGTCACATGACCGAAGCAACCGAAACTTCAAATGAGCGGACGAGCGAAAGTTGCATCTGATTGGTTGCCGAATTTGACGGTACAGCCAAACGAAGCAATATAATTCGAATGGGTGACAGGAGTTATGGTTGTTTTATTCGACGTTTATTAACAAGTTGTCAGATATAAGACTTGATCTGGAAATATTTTGATTATATCGCCTTACTCCAACCAACCGTATTTGAAGATCGGCGAGAAATACCGCTGTCTCGTCTTCGCTAGCCAAGGTTCCGAAAGGTTAACCCTTTCAACACCTTGGCGGATCGTACAGCTATTTCAGAGCTTTGTCCTAGTGACATCTATTGGATGTCACGAGTTGTCTCCCTTAGTATGTAATGCTAACTAACCAATAGCGTGCAACAGCGGTGCGTTGTACGTCGGTTCAAAATGGTGAGGCAATTGACTTCAAAAGGATAATTTGTAAATTTAACTTCGAAAATATGACTATATACCAGATAGAAGCCATTACATGTGTATTTGAGGGAAAGGATGTATTTGTACACACAAAGACTGGCAGTGGAAAATTGCTTATTTATGAGTCCTTTCCAGCTGAGTACTCCACTTGTCTCGATCTTATAGGAACAGTGTGCAAATCTAACTTGATTTTGATTGGATGCAGTGGGTTGCCGCCTCATCGAATGAAATTCACGTACCCAAAGCACCAAATTATCTGCAAGATCTGCCAAGGTGTAGATAGAGTTAACGCATCGGAACCTTGGCTAGCGAAGACTACAATGTCTTAAATGTACATTGATGTAATGCCGATAGATTTGTTTTTTAATTAAGAGATGAAATCTGAAACCGCCCATAAAGATCAGCACAGGTTTTGGGATTGATTTGTGTGACTAACAGTGCTAAGTCGAGAAATATGCTTTGCCAAGGGACACACCACATTAGCCTTAACAACTAGCAACCGGAAAAAGTTCCAGTCAGTTTTCAACTCAGACTTTATGTAATTATGTCTACAGTGTGGGTTCAGTCGTGTTTCACTTGTGAAAATACTAAAGTTAAACAAAATTGCAAATGGAGGCTTCTTCTTGAAGTAAGTTACATACAACGCACCAGCCATTTTTGAAAATGGCTTTGTAGTTACCTTGGTTACGTGTGTTGGCCTGCTTAACTCAGCCTTTCTACATCAACAAGACATACGAAGAAATAAAAAATCTAGATACTTATATATTATAACAACAACGAACGCTTAATTTACGTACAAATTTTGTGCACTAGGAAAGAAGTACAAAGACCATTGTTTCGCGCTCAGTACGACGTTGTTTTTTTTTTTTTTTTATATAGCGACGTGTCATTGTGCCATTAATATGCGAGGCCGGGTTGTACTAGGACGATAAATCAGCCCCTCACCAGTGCCGATAATGATTGGCGCTTTCGTCCATCAGTATCAATATAGAATTGGGGTGGGGTAGTTTATCGGACTAGAGTTGTACCAGTTAAACTTTCACGGAATGCCATATATATATATATATATATATATATATATATATATATATATATATATATATACAAAGAATACAAATCATATGGCGAATAACAGCCCTTTCAAGCGCACTGGATCCAGCAAGGGATCACTTGTGTCAGGGATTGATTGAGATAAATGCAATAAACTGACGACAAACAGTGCAAAACTAGTATCTAACTAGCCTGGGCGCTTTCGACTCTTAACGAGTCTTTTTCAAAGGCATATACAAAACATAGACAAAACAAACAAATAAAACACAAAAACCGTTGTGTTTGCAAAACTCTACATGGCTGTTTCTACATGAATTAAACCTTTAAATGTATTATGTCTCAACCAGCCTATATCAACTTGTTGCGGACACTGGAAAATATTTGTATTAAGCTAGAAATCGATGAGCGATAGCGACATCTATTATTTTGCGTACATTTATGTAAGCGAAATTATATCCTGGATATTTCATTCTTATAGTAGTAATTGAAGGCTACTAAGAAAATTTAGAAAGATTTTGAAAAGAAAATGTGTCGGCTGCAAAGGATAATTCCACTTGTGCATGTCTGTCTTTTTCTAGTCTTCTTGGTTTAAACCGCTTGGTTTCAATGTTCTAAGGCGGCGTATCCAGTAAGATTCCTTTTCCTTCCTGGTTTCGAACTCCAGTTGGGGTTGTTAGCAATTGCGGTAAGTGTTATATCACTGAAAGTGTGGCCAGGGGAGAAGTGTTCTGCGACCGGGCTTCTGCACAGCTTCTTTGTCATCCAATCAGATCTATGAAGGTTGATCCTTTTGTGTAGCTTTTCAGTTTCTCCGACATACTGAAGGCTACAGATCTTACATGTGATGAGATAAATTACATTCTCTGTTTTGCACGTTTTGTTTGGACCATGTACGTTTAGTTTTTCTCCAGTCACTATGCTAGTAAATGTTCTGGTCTCTATCATATGTTGACAGGTTTTGCATCTTTTATCGCCACAGGGGCCAGATTGACTAGGGTGGTCTTGACTAGTGATTGGCGTTAGCTTCGCCCTGACTAGGAATGTCCTTGAGGTTTTTTGGTCTCCGGTAGGCTACTACAGGTTTGTTCGGAAGGATTAGCTTTAGTACGTCCGACGATTCCACAATGGGCCAGTGTTTCGCGATGATTTTACCTACTTTGGGGTTATCTGGATGGTAGGTCAGGATAAATGGTATCCTATCAGCCTTTTCCTTCTTTCCATATTTTATTCTCGTGGGTCGGTGGTTCTTTCCGGGCATTTCCCGGTTTCTTCCTCCACCATTAATACTGGCCGCCATGTATAGCCTATCGTGTGCTGAAAAATGGCGTTAAGCCCCACAACAACAACAACAACAACAACTTTCCATATTTTAGTAGGTCATCGCGGTTTGTTTGTTTAGCCCATTGGGTTGCCTCCGCAATCAGGTCTTTGTCGTAGCCTCGGTAAATTAAATGTTTAGATAGCTCTTCAGACCTTTCTAGGAATGTTTCATCGTCGGAGCAAATTCTGCGTATCCTCAGTGCCTGGCTATATGGAATGTTCATAATGCAGTGTTTTGGATGATGACAGCTGGCTGGGAGGAGATACTGGTGTTTGTCGGTTGGTTTCGAGTAGATGTCTGTATGTAGTTTGTTTTCCACCAGTCTGGTTGTTGTGTCAAGGAAAACGTGGTTTGAGTTGGAGATTTCTGCAGTGAATTTTATTGAAGGATGGAAGTTGTTTGCCTTTGATATGAAGTCATCCAGACTTTCTCTTCCATGTTGCCACTTCATTTCTATATCATCGATAAAGCGTACCCACTGGTATGGTGTAAGTTCAACCGATGCTAAAAGCTGACCCTCCAGTTTTCCCATAAAAATGTTAGCATACGAAAGGGCCATTTTTGTACCCATTGCGGTTCCATTGATTTGGAGGTAGTTTTCTTCATTAAATTCAAAGTTATTGAGTTTTAGGACAAGTTCCAGGAGTTGGACTAGGAAGTGTGTGGGTGGATTGTTTATAGTTCTTGTTTCCCATGCTTCTCTACACGCCTGTATCCCTTCGTTGTGCGGTATATTAGTATATAAAGATGTGACGTCTAAGGAAACAAGTAATGTATCTGGCATTAATGGTTCGCTTGCTTTGCTTTTTATGAGATAATCTGTCGTATCCTGAAGATATGATGGTAATTGGTGGACATGTGGTCTCATAAAATGATCTAAATATTCTGATATCCTTTCTGTGGGATGCCCGTTACCGGAGATATAGGTCTGTCCGGGTTTCCTTGTTTGTGGATTTTGGGTAGAAGATAAAATCTACCAGCCCTTGGGTTTTCTGGGCTTAAGTAGTTTCTCGTTTGCTGGTCTATGTGCCCGATTTGGTACGCCTCGTCAATAATATTAGTGATGGTTTTTGCATATTCCAGTGTTGGATCATGGTCTAGTTTTTGGTAGAACCTAGCGTCACTTAGTTGTCTACTTGCTTCACTAATGTAATCTTCCCTATTCATAACGACAAAAGCGGAACCCGTATCTGCAGGCTTAATTATGATGTCTGTTCTGCTTTTTAGTGAGTGTAGGGCATTTGTTTCTTCTTTTGTCAAATTAGAGTATTTGTTAGTATGGTTGATGTGTTTGGAAGTGTCGTTTTCAACTGAGTTGATAAAGGCTTCTAGATTTGGAATTGAACTTTTTGGTGGGGTCCAGTTACTTTTCTTTCTAAATATGGGTTGGTCGCAGCTTATATTTTCCTTTGATTTATTTGTTGGCTGCAAGGCAAAATGGGCTTTGGGTTTTAGTCGACGGCTAAACTCTTCGGTGTCCTTTTTTAGCTTCCCTCTGTCGTATGTTTTTGGACGGGGACAGAAACTCAATCCCTTCATTTAAAAGTTTTATTTCTGCCTCCGTAAGTTCTAACTTTGAAATGTTGACCACTGTGTTATAACAGTTGAATTAATGTTTGCTACAGAGTGCTTACGATTCTTCCTTTTGCGGCGATTTTTCTTCTTACGGTTATTTTAGAAGAAATTTCGTCAATTGAAGTTTCTTCCCGACAGTGATTTGGTTGTAGATCATGACTTCTAAGTTTTCTTTCTCTGACTTTATATAGTTTTGTAGAGAGTCTTTGTTGATCCTTATTTAATTTAGAGTAAAACGTTTGCAATTGTTCCTCAGTGGAAACTGAATTGAGCTGCTGTTTTAGTTCTTCGACGGTTGCTGATTTGACTAGATATAGATGATTTAAGTTTTCACCAAGTAGGGCTGTGAGTTTCATGGACGCGTCGTGGGTTATTTTATTCCATCTTTTGTTGAATCTGTTTGAACTCTTGCCAATTATTTGCGGCTTGACATGAATTTGAAGACCTTTAGTGACTGTGTTAATTTTGAGAAAATGATGCAAGAGAGTGCGATGATGCTTTAGACGAAGTAAGGCATTAGTTTCATTGCGTAAAGTTTTGAATGTTTTCTGTATTTGTTGATATATATATATATATATATATATATATATATATATATATATATATATATATATATATATATATATATATATATATATATATATATATATATATATAATTATGAAGATATATTTATATATGATGATTATACGTGTACTCCACAGACAACTCCTGACTTTAATAAAAGCAAGCACATAGATTACAACCCCCCCAAACACAACCAAAAAGTCTTTTGATTGGTTAAGGTCATGCAAGTGAACAATCATATTATCAAAATTATGGTTTAAATCTGAGTTTGAGCGCGAGATTGTTTTATAATCTGTGGGATTATGCCCCAGTGTGACTAAAACGGAACAAATTTCGCCTCAGACTGAGAATTTACTTTATCTTATTTGTGATAGTTCAGACGATATTCACTGTTTTTGTCATATGTTGAGATACGCGAAAACATTTGTTGCTGTCGTTTAGCGATTTAGCACACCTAAGCCTTTTTTTAGTCTTGAAAAAGAGTTGAAGAATTCCTAAAATTTAAAGAAACCCACAAAATGTCATTATAGATAAGACATGACACCTTTAAGGAAAATCCAAGAATTTATTATTATTTTAATCCCTAATACCTTGTTGCTGTTGTATGGTTTAACGCCATTTTCAGCACAAGATAGGCTATACATGGCGGCCAGTATAACTGGTGGAGGAAGAACCCTGGAAAACCCCAAAAAGAACCACCGACCCACGAGAAGCTACTGGCAAGTTTTCTCACGTACCTAAATTAGCCGAGCCTGAGACTCGAACCCACGCAGACACAGGTGAGATGGCAGTGATCCGGAACGGTGAGCGCTTTAGACCGCTCGGCCACTAGGCACCCCCCACCCCCCGCCACCCCGCCGCTGAATATTCTGTGAACAAAATAGTCATAATAAAAGATGTTCAAAATTCTTTAATTCTTTATTTCAGGAATAAATGTCGAGATCTAAAACTTAATCAACATTTCAAGTAACAGCTGTTATTCCGAGTTTTTGAAATCTTTCTTCAAATGTACAAGTGCTATTTTTGGTCAGAATATTCTACAGTAAAAATAGTTTCATGACGGAGGGAGCAGACCTTCATAAGATAATTTAGAGATCTGAAATGCATGCTATAAGACTTCGTTTGTTTACAAAAATAAAAATAAGTTAAATATCTTTCAAACAGCTCTTGGTTTTGCTGTCTTATGGTTATTTTCTTTTCTTTTTTTCTTTTGAGGCAATATATGTCCTGGACTGTCTTATCAAGTTCTTTTGAAAACGAGACTTAACCGGTGCCTGTCAGATCTCCATGTGGCTAAAGTCGGTGAAGAGCTAGCTTTGATTTTATTCATTTTCTCAGAATCTTCAAACTGAGACCATACATTGTTCTTGTTTTGCCTTATTTTTCACCGAGTTTGAGACGATAGACATGGTATACATACATACATATATATATATATATATATATATATATATATATATATATATATATATATATATATATATATATATATATATATATATATATATATAATATATGTGTGTGTGTGTGTGTGTGTGTGTGTGTGTGTGTGTGTTACACATTCTGAGGCAATGGGAGTTAAGAACCTCGCAAAGAGCAACAACTTGACAGTTAATTCAAGCTGGTCTGTCCCAATTCGAACCCATTACCATGCGAGTTATAGCTAATCGCTGAGCCACCATGTGGACAAAAGAAATATACCTGAAATATACCTTTTACATGCCAAGTTTTAATTGCAGGTGATAAAGGATCCAAGATACTGAGTATGAAACAAACAGAAGAAAATGCATTTGTGACTCAAGCGTGAAAATTAAGTTACAATGACCTAATTTTAACATGGTCTTCCCGAGAAATATCTACAACCCACTTTTCATGTAAAACTTGTACAAGGTCAAAGATAATGAGGATCTAATAAATGAATAGACGAATACATGTCACACAAGCGTGCTAACTGTATCACAATTACCATGTTTTGATATGACCGAGGCACTGACTTTGAGATGCCTTCAAATATCATTTCCATGAATGTAGATGAAACAGGGTCTAATATATTAACGACATAATGAAGGCAACCACTAAAAATAAAAAAGTCACTTAAGCATGGAAATTATGTCAAGGTAACCTAATTTTGGTATGATTCATTTACTCTTGTTGAAATGCGTTCCAATACCAATTTTCATGTGTAGGATGAAACAGGTTTCAAAATATCAACGGCATAATGAACAAATGAGAGAAAGTACAAAAAGTCAATAAGATGTGAAAAGTAGGTCTGTGACCTTATTTATTTTTATACAGCTGAGTAACTTTAGTCGAGATGAATCCACACCAGTTTGAATGGTGTAGGTAAAATAAGGTCCACGATTTCAAAGGTGTTACAAAACGAACGGTTTAAAGTACTAGATTGAAAATTAGGTAAATGGCAGAGCAACTCTTCTATAGATTCATTTAAACACAATTTTCTTGAGTTTAGCTGAAATAGGGTGAAATATATAAAGTGTTAACACGTGGCAAAACGCTATATTCCATCCAAACAATACTCTTTTAAGGTGAATGTAAGGTGTTCTGATTCTGAACCCCTGATACCTGCTGAATGTTCAGACAACAACTGTTTGTTAAAAACAATATGTTCAAAAATCTCAATCTGACGAAGACAATGAGATTTTTAGTTCAAATGGTACTTGATTTGTCCCTCTGAGTTTAAATGGTGTCGGATTTGTAACTGAGATTTTTAGTCCAAATGGTGCCTGATTTATAACATATTTTGAGTTCAAATGGTGCCTGACTGTATCTGAGATTATTTTAGTTCAAATGGTGCCTGACTTGTAATAGGTTTTAGTTCAAATGGTGCCTGATTTGTAATTGAGCTTTTAGCTCAAATGGTGCCTGATTTGTAACAAATTTTTAGTTCAAGAGGTGCCTGATTTGCAACAGATTTTTAGTTCAAATGGTGCCTGAGCGGTAACTGCAGTATTGGGTAATACACGCATGAACTCTTTTCAAGTATATAGAGATAATTTGTTTTATTAGAAATATTTTTGTAATAATACACAATGTTACAAACATATTTTGTACACTAACTGAATGTAAAGGAAGTTAGCATTTCTGTACAAGATGAAATTAATATTCAGCATAGATAATAATGTAACTGCGAAAGTAAAAACCATGACACAAGTTGTACATTTTAAATGTCAACAATTTACAAAGGAAATGAAGACAGGTACAGAGAACATAATTTACATTGTTGAAGACTGATGATGTCGAGATTTTAGCCGAGTTACCCTATAGCAACAAAACAAAAATCCTTGCACAGTAAAATCATAATTTAGTGAGAAGTCTCCATGTTGCTTTGGAGATTGCAAAAAAGTACATCAATTTGATGAAACACAAAAATAAAATAATACAAATCTGTTACATGATTTTACGCTCTACTTTCAATTTCATACATGTATTAACATCAATCAGCACTTATGTTTGGCTGGTTTGATTTCATGATAGTTATAATGACAGTACATGAGAACATTCTGCACCTTGACGCTGAATATTGCCTTTAAATACAGTTTTAGCTTTCTTTTTTCAAAAAATTCTACTTTTGCACGAGGTCCTGCTTGTTACCCTTTAATTATAATTAACTTTTGTGACATCTTTGTATTGAGTATACACTGAAGAACTAGACTTATACTTACTTATCAGTTGCGCATCGACAGCATACTTTTCCATTTATTTGAAGAATCAAACATATACAATTTAGTGTTTATTTATTTGCCACCACTCCGGTGGCCCTAAGTGGTTTGAGCGTCCGCCTCGGATACGGTAGGTTGCGGGTTTGAACCCCAGCCGAATCATAACAAAGACTTATAACAATGGTACTAGCAGCTGCCTCGCTTGGCGCTCAGCATTAAGAGGTCAGTGTTCCGACTGTAGGGCCTGGTGTCAGGATAATGTGACTGGGTGGGACATGATGCTAAATGTCTGCGGCATGATGCCCCAGTGCTAGACATCACTATAAACTGCCACAGTAAAGACATCGTAGCGATGTGACCGGAAAATTGCCAAAAGCTACATTACAAATCTAAACCACACACACACACACACACACACACACACACACACACACACACACATATTTGACAATGATCAAATATGGGGAAAAATCCTATCGAGTAAATTTTTCATGCTTTTCTGTACTAAAATATTAGAAAAATCACAAATTGTGTAGGGTTATGGTCATAACTTGCGATACATAATACAAAAAGGAAATTGGATTCTTTCTACAATAAATATCTGGAGAAAAGAAAGACACAGAAAATATGATTATCAATGACATTGTGTACAACTGGGAAAGATAATAAAGGGTTATGTGAATACTGTAAATTCTACTGTTTCTTTCAATTATGTTATACTAAAATCAGATAATCACAAATGTTGAAAAAAGTATATATATGTATGTAATTTAATAATTACTGTAGAAAAACATGAGCACTGCTGACATTATATGCCTGCCATGTAAAGATAATTTGCAGAAACCAATTTTCTTCATGGAGCCAATCTGACCATTATCTTTGACCTTATACCCCACCCCCCATTTGCAAGCCACCTACAAACTTTACTCGAAGCAAATGGTACAGGACATGATTAATTTTGTGGAAATTACTTTTCCTTTTTCAGTTCCTGTGACCCTGACCTTTGACTTTTGGACTCTAAACAAAATTGATAGGTGTCTTCCTTGTTTTAAAAGAAAGCCTTCTGCAAAGTTCTATCAAACTAACTAAACAACAATTTCTTGAAAACATACCAACAAAAAAGTCAAGATTATGCTATTGTAATGGAAAGCACAGTATTATATAGCAAGGGGGGGGGGGCTGGGGGGCCTAAAGCGCTCTCCGTTACGGATCACTGCCATCACACCTCTGTCTGCGTGGGTTAGAGTCTCGGATTCGGCGAATGTGGATATGTGAAAAAGCTTGCCAGTAGCTTCTCGTGGGTCGGTGGTTCTTTGCGGGTATTTCCCGGTTTCTTCCTCCACCATTAATACTGGCCGCCATGTATAGCCTATCGTGTGCTGAAAAATGGCGTTAAGCCCTACAACAACAACAACATATAGCAAGGGCATATAATACCTTCACCAATTTTTGTCACACTTTTATTTGCAAAAATAGACAACGGAATTTTATAAGAACACTAAATACAAACCTTTTAGCTATGGAAGATCTAAAAAAAGCTGAAACAGAAACCCCCATATTTCACCTTTAATGTGTATATGAATACAATTAACAAGTTTTGAGCAAAGATTGATAAGAACTAGTTGTACCCTTGCTAATTCCATCAAATCTAATATAGTTTAACATTATTAACATGTCAAAGGAAAACAATGAGAAGGCATTATATATATATATATATATATATATATATATATATATATATATATATATACACACACACACATACACGCAAATAATTGTGTCACCCTCTTTAAATAAACAGACATTATTATTATTATTATTATTAACATTACACATTTAAAATTTGTATACAAAATTGTCTGTCTGAAGTTTTTATTCAAATGAACTCATTATAATGAAAGTCAGAGCAAGGCTGGACATATGCAATAAATAAAAGCAACTCCTGACTACGAAAACTTACTCTATATGCATTTGGTTTGTTAGATTGCAAATGCAATACAAATTTTAGCCCCGACATGCATTCAATGTAATGTTGGACAAAGGTTAATCAGCAGTATGGGAAATGAGGTACATTTCCCATACTGCTGATTAAAATCAATCAGAATGACAAAGTCTAGAAGAAAGTACTAATACTATATAACATTAATTAGAAATGAATGATGGTTTTCTACAAAACGGGGTACCATGAGCTGTACATGTGTATGTCCACCCTTTCTTTCATTGTCCTCTGTCCTCATGGTTTTCTACAAAACTGGGTACCATTTACAGTACATGTATATATCCACCCTTTCTTTAATTGTCCTCTGTCCTCATGGTTTTCTACAAAACTGGGTACCATGAACAGTACATGTGTATGTCCACCCTTTCTTTCATTGTCCTCTGTCCTCATGGTTTTCTACAAAACTGGGTACCATGAGCAGTACATGTGTATGTCCACCCTTTCTTTAATTGTCCTCTGTCCTCATGGTTTTCTACAAAACTGGGTACCATGAGCAGCACGTGTATGTCCACCCTTTCTTTAACTGTCCTCTATCCTCATTGTAGGTACAATCAGAGCATGGCTGATGCTGGAGATCACTGATGGGTCTTAATGACCTTGACCTTGGTCAAGGTATGCCATTATGCAGTAAACACTGTGCACAACCCTTCTTCCTTACACCAAGTACAAGCCATCCTCAAAATTTGGTAACTTCTTACAGTGGACAACTCAAGCTATTATGCAGAAACAGAACTGGTAACAGATTGACAGACATTATTACATAGTGTATTATGCTTCATCTTATGATGGGCATATGAAAAAACCAAAAGCATCTCAAATTACCTTGTTTCAGCTGAACAATACATATGACAGAAAATGTATACAACTTTTCCCTTATAAAATGTGGTCACCAATGTATGATAACATGAAGCATTGATGCATCCAAGGAGTTGGCTTTTCCCCAAAAATGGAAAAAAGACAACCACAGCCTAAAAAGTCTTTACTATATATATATATATATATATATATATATATATATATATATATATATATATATATATATATATTGCATTGAATTTTACCAAACTTATCGTAGATGCAGAATGTAGGTTGTAATGAATGTGGATTATAATATTTCACTTAATATCAAGAATTTCTACATAAATATTACAGTATTTACTCCAATGATCTATATGGCAAAAATATTACAGTATTTACTCCTATGATTTTATATGGCAAATACATTACAGTATTTACTCCTATGATCTATATGGCAAAGATGTTACAGTATTTACTCCTATGACCTATATGGAAAAGATGAATAAAATGTTTCAAAATAATACAATGAATTATATGAATATTGCTTAAAACGAACATGAATTAGAAATCAGTGCTTTGTATATTCAATGTATAGTAAAATCACTGTATACATATTTACAAAACTTAGCCAAATGCATTTATTTAGTCAGAAAATTGTGATTCCACATAATATGCATATACACCAGTATAGACAATGTACAAACCTGCTTTCAGAGTCTCATATATTAAGCAATTACCTGCCTTAAATATCACATGTATTAAAAAATCACCTGCCTTAAAGGTCAAAAGTATGAAACAATTACCTGCCTTTAAGTTCACATATATTAAACAATTACCTGCCTTAAAAGTCACAAGTATTACCAGCCTTAAACAGCATGTTTTTAAATTTCATTGAATGAACCAAATTACTTTTGGAAATAAGTCATCCTCAGGAATTTTGTCTGTATTCAGTGGCTACTATTCTCCATTTCCAAAGGTGGGATGTTGAAGACATTTAATATACATTTTGGATTTGAAAGTTCATGATACAATAATGTTTCTGTAAATTTATAAATTAAAATTTTCAGATAAATAATAAAATGGCAGATCTGAACTGTTACATGTAATACACATTTTGATGTCTGTTTTCTATGTGAATGACAAGTTCATTCTAAGCTGTCATTAACCCAAGAGAGCTAAATGTATTTATTTAATAATGAATAGAGTTAATAACAAAATTACGGTTTCAATATGATGCTTATCTGACTTTATAAGATGCATGTGGAACAAAAGAAAACACTAAACTACAGTACCATGCTAATGAGTTTTACATTTTTACAAATCAAAGTCAAACCAGAAACATTTTACATGAACATGTATATGGTATATACTCGCTTATAAGTCAAATTCAACTGCAAATTGCACAGACCCAGATCAGCCACTGCATAATGTACTGGCAGATATGGGTCTGCGCAGTTTGTTAGAAGTAATCAGTAGAACAAGCAACACAGACCCTGATCTGCAGGCACATTATGCTATGGCAGATTAGGATCTTTGCTGTTTGCAGTTTGACTCAACTTATAATTGAGTATCTAAGGTGATTTGAGTAATTCATACACAAACATTTTGGGACTTAAAAATTAGCTTAGAGTAGCTTTCATTTATATTGACAACCAAAAAGAAATACTGCACATGAAAGAGGGTAGGCAAGACTGCTTATAAAGAGACCCAAACATACCTGTATTGACTGCACTGGCCATATAAAAATATATATGAATTAATTGACAGTGCATCTCCATACTTCAACACTACACAAATTAGGTCCAAGACATAAATTCAGAGTTTTACATGCCTAAACCTTGTTTTACTGCTCGACTGAAATTTGTGTTCACCATTAAATACTGTAATGATTTTGATTTCTTATCTGCTGTTTGCCAATTAATGCATTAATTGGCATCAATAAAATTATTTATTCATGAAGTTAATTCATCTATTTAATAGTCAAGAAGAATGGAAAGCAACAAACCATATATACTTGCTTTTAAGTCGAGTCAAACTGCAATAACAAAGATCCTGATCTGCTGTTGCATAATGTGCCTGCAGATCAGGATCAATGTTGTTTGTTCTACTGTTCTACTGATTTCCCCCGACAAACTACAGAACCATATCTGCCAATGCATTATGTGACAGAAGATCCAGCACTGTGCAGTTTGCAGATAGGCTTGTCTTATAAGTGAGTATATATATAGTATGGTTTGTCCACCATGTTGCAGGGGCAATGACCAATCATCATTTATAGGGGAAGCCAACATGGCTTTTATTTATGAATCTTTGTTTGATCAGGTACCAGTGTCAAGCTGAAATTTTAAAGGATAGGAGCAATGACTTGAGGGATAAAGTTGAGGCATCAATAAAATTATTTATTCATGAAGTTAATTCATCTAAATGTCCTTCACTCTGAGATTCATGTGCATCAAAAAAAAAAAAATGTTAAAAAGTGAAAGTTAAAAACCTTTTCCTTGGGACAAAATTGTGCACATGGACACGTGTATTATGTCAGTAAATGGTGAAAACCAAGTACATGCAATTTCAAGGTTCACATAATCTGCTGCTTTTAAGAAGCGGCCAACTTGAATGTACTAGGCCAAAATCTGTTTTGTCTTGTTCAGAGATGCATTTTGAATCATGAAGCAGACAACCTGAGTGTATAATGCAAAAACTGAGTCTCTGTACTTTTTATAAATGCATTTTGAATCATGACATGGTCAACCTGAGTACAATCCAAAGATCTGGGCTTTGTCCTTTTATTTGATGCATTCTGAATCATGAAATGGACAAACTGAGTGTACAATCTAAAAATCTGGGCTTTGTCCTTTAATTAGATGCATTTTGAATCATGATATGGTCAACCCAAGTGTACAATCCAAATATCTGGGCTTTGTCCTTTTATTAAATGCATTTTGAATCATGACATGGTCAACCCGAGTGTACAATCAAAATATCTGGGCTTTGTCGTTTTATTAGATGCAGTTGAATCATGACATGGTCAACCCGAGTGTACAATACAAATATCTGGACTTTGTCCTTTTATTAGATGCATTTTGAATCATGAAATGGACAACCTGAGTGTACAATCCCAAAAATCTGGGCTTTGTCCTCTTAAAAAGCCAACAACCATCCAAGTTAAATTATCCTGAGTAAATGGAACAAGTTTTACTGTGTCGCTGAAGGTCAACTATGATCAGTGTCAAACATGACATTTAATGCAAAAGAAGCATGAAATGAAGTAAACTTTTCTGTTAATGTTTCTAACTATACAAAGGTACACCAAATAGGTCAATGTGACCTATTTAATCTGGAAAGATTAAAGCAGAAATAAAAGACTGAATAATATTCTTCAGCATTTTATACTGCCAACAAAAGACAAAACATACTGAATCAAGACATCAAAACAATACATAATGTGAACTGAACAATAAATAATGTGAATTTGAGAATGCACTCAACTACAAGATGAAAGTCTAGAGGTGGATAAAGCAGCATAAATATATACATATGTAACTGTGTGCATGTTGCACATCACTACTGTGACCACTATGATAAACCTCTTATTAACCACAGATATGATTTACACTCATTAATATGTCCAACTGCAAACAACACTGACCTGGATATGCCATTGCATTATGTATCAGCAGATCAGGGTCTATGTTGTTTGTTCCACTGATTAGTCCTAACAAAGTGCACAGACCCAGATCTGTGAGTGCATTATGCAATGGCAGATCTGGGTCTGTGTAGTTTGCAGTTGGATTCATCTTGTAAGTGATTAATGAAATTACGTACAAAAGATTCAACATTTTCAACCAATTTAAAGAACTGATATCCAAATATACCCATTCAGATGAACACCTGTTTTGTCCAACTGTACAAGTCCACATGTATTCTAAATACAATTTCAAAATCATTAAATTGACAAATATTCACATTTTAAAACAATTTGCACTAACAATATTGTTTATAGCTTTCAATAAATCATACTTAACCTTATTACAGTACTTTGAGAGAAAATACAGATATATGACTATGAGAACATTTAATATGTAAATGCCTAATAACCAAGTTCAAAATATAGTTCAATATTACAGCAAAATAATAAATGTAGTGCACAAACACCTTTAAAATCTTTCATTCTGAAAGTCTGTGAACTAAACAAAATAAACATAAGTACCAGATGAGAAAGGTCATTAAAAACTCTGATATGCATCAATATCACATACAAAACAGCCTGGAATGTTATGAAAGTTTATGAATGAAAAATGCTCTCTATATGATCAAGAATCCCCCAAAACTGTATAACAGTGGTTTCCAACCTCAGGTTGTGACCCAAATCAGGGTCAGGGTGGTGGTGGTGATGTTTTCACAAGGGTCACAAAGTATTATTAGAAGCAAAAAATGTTTGTTGCTTTTTTTTAATATGCATAATCATGAGCCTAAAGATCAGAAGGTCCTGGTAGCAGCCAATTTTGGGTTGCAGCAGAATGGATTAGTAACCAATGCTGTATACTGTTGAATATACATATCCTAACAAGCTAATGTATTCAAGATCCTCTCATTAACTGTCATACAATACTCTCTGTTTTGGTCCTATCATCTGTAGGAGTGCCGTAGGCAATGCGATACTGCTTGTCTGTGACTTCCTTCAATGCCTCCCATGATGACATTTTCTGCATTGGTTTCTCTCCACTTGCTGTGCTTTCTTTGCCCTGACCTGATGAAGATGATTTGGCAGATGATGAGCTGTCATTGGTTCCTAAACTCTGTGGTGTCTGCCCTCTGCCTTTTTCATTCTGACCACCTGTCTGAATTGGCTGAAACTGGTTATACCCATGCTGCATCTGGTTGTAGTTAGTCTCAACTGGATGGAAAGCTGGTTGACTTGGAGGGTAGCCAGGTAGATGCATTTGGTTAAACTGTGGATGGGTATAAGTAGCGACAGGCTGATGCTGACCTGGATACATTCCGGTGTATGCAACAGAGGCTGGATTGCTAGTAAACACAGAGCTTGCCATGGAGGCAGTCTCTCTTTCATCACTTCTGTTTCCATCAGTTCCAGTCAGTTCACATAGCAAGTCCCAATTAGATTTTCTAGGCTGCCTAGGTGCATTGTATGATTGTGTTTGAGGTAATATTCGCTGGTTGGGCATTTGAGACTGGGGGTATATACCTGAGGGATAGCCCATTGGTATGTTCTGTGTCATGGTTTGGGAGGGTACTCCTGGCTGACCTGGATAGCTGGGAGGAGGTACACCTGGCAAGGGTCCCCCATAATATAGACCAGAAGGTGCACCCATTAATCCTGGCTGTGATGCAATACCACTCACTACCTGTTGTTGTTGTTGTTCCTGCTGCTGCTGTATGGATGGTGGAGGAGGCAGAGTATCAGCATTCCCTAAACCACTCTGGTCCTCCTCAGCATCATTATCCATACTGACAGCTACACCAGCAGATTGAGACTTTCGAGGTTTTGGTTTAGGTTTAGTGATAGGTTTTTTCTTTTTCTCAGCTTTTGAGGGCTCTGCCTCCTCATTATTCCTATTCTTAATTATCTGTTCAGGTTTAGCTTCAGTAGTTTCTTTTGCTGATAAATCTGCTCTTTCTTCAGACTCCTTTTCAGTTTTTGATTTTCCATCTTTTAAGCCACCTTTTTTGGTTGCAGTCTGAGTTCCTGATGATGATACTTTGCTAAGTTTTGTTTTCTTTTTAACCTTCCTTTTTGGTTCAAAAATCACAGAATGTTCATAGCCAGTTTGTGTGGCAGTTTCTCGCAAAGTCTGTGTCGCTTGTTCTCGCATGTCATAAGTAAGTTCCCCTGCTGACTTACTCATCCTCATACGATCAAATCGTGATAGGGGGCGCTCATAACCATCAAAGTCATCAGTGGTTCCAGTACTACCATGTCTACCTGAGTGTCTGTACATGTCAATGTCATCATGTGCATAGGAAGCCAGGGACTCTGAATAAGAATTCTTCCTACCTCGCCGTCCTCTTCGGTCATACAGAGAAGACCTGGAGGAATACAAGGACTGCTTTGAGCCTGATCTTTTAAGTGCTGGAAGAGGAAAAACAAAGCAATTAGAAACCATGGAAAAATTTCATTATTATCCTCATCATTATTGTTATTGTAGTGGCCTCTGATCTGATGCACTGTATATAATCACTTCGTATTTTAAGCTTTGCTGAAATAGATTAAAAATTTCCAAGTAATTTCAATTTTAGTAAATTTGACCTTTAAACACCCAGGTAAAGAAGCCAAGAATTAATGGTTGATTGTGGATTTTATTGCACACCAGCACTGTAAGGATATAGCACCATGATAAAAAAGTAGGTATGAAAAAGGTTTATTACCAACAAACAATAAAAGTACAAAAACATGACAATGACATGGTCGATATGGTGAAAACATATGAAGGTTCCCAATCAACAGGGGATGCGTGTATAAAGGGTAATTAGATAATAAAAGATCAATTAGCATGATTAACAGTACAAATGTTGGTTAAAAAAAATCAAAACAAATAGGACTGCTCACAAGCTATATTTTAGAATCAATGATAATTTCCTTCAAGAAATTTAAATTGCAAGACACATTTACCATATCAGAAAGTTCCTTCATGTGCTGAACATTGCAGTAACAACTGCATGTAGCTTGGAGATTGAAACAATCAAAAAATGCTTCATCGTGAAAGGCTCATTGCAACAAATGCACTCAGGTGAATTTTTGCTATATAATATGTAGGAGTGGGTTACAAAAGTAAGACCAATTCTAATTCCTGCAATGACTATCTCATCCCTATGGATGGTTCTGTAGGAAAGAGGCCATTCACCTAAGGTTGGTTTGATCACATGGAGTTTTTTTATAGACAGCATCATTCCATATTGCCTGCTACTTATTAAAAAGAGAATTTTTTGATACCAGGTTTAAAGTCAGTGTATAGTATTTTAAAAATCAGATGGTGCAGAGATAGGCTTAATAACGCGTTTATGATTTTTCATTACCTTCAATATCGACATGACTGGGTAACCAACAGAATACTATACTGTGAGAGGTACATCACTTGAAATTCAAGATGTGTGATGAGAATATTGGTCAATATTGGGTTTTCCAACTTCCTACTGTGCTCTAACAAAAGTACTGACAGTGAATCAGAGAAGGTGATAGCTATTAAAAAATGTTTAGTTTGAATATAGTTAGGGGCAAGGTCTACTGCCCTGATTTCAGCTGAAAATATTGATGCACCATCTGGCAAACAAACTGTTGTAGTGTGATTTCCACTAATGAAGACTGCAGCAGCCTTTTCATCATTCTTTGAGCAGTCAGTGTAAATTCTTGTGTAGTTCTTAAAGTTGGAGAGAAGTTCCTTGTAAAAGAGTTATAAAAAATCAAAGAATCTGTCTCAGATTTTTTTCCTTCATGCAGTGTACAAAGTACTTAGGCTTGTTTAAGATGCCAGGAGGGAGGTGTTACAGAAACAAAAGACTTGGACTCTGAAAGGTCAATTTGCATACTGTTAAGGCTGGAAGATATTCTAATGCCAAAAGTAGTAATGGCATTTGGTTTATTTTGGTATAATGTTTCTGGGGTCAAGCTACCAGGTGAAGTGGGTGACTAAGTCGTCTCAAAAATGTAAACTTCGCCTTCTTCTGTTTGGAAAGTGAAAATGACTTCGCCCTGTGATTTGTTTTTAAGAGGTAGATTGACTGACTATACTTCTTGAGATGCCCCCTCAACTTAGTATTAGTACTGTCTTGTAGCAAAATGTATTCATCAAGCCATCAGTAGCCATGCCTAGTTTTGATATAAATTGCGCCGACAAACAAGCTCTTGCACATTCACAGGCATGTGTTTTGACAGCTGATTGACCATTTACCCTTTCCTGAGTAAGTTAGCTGCAGTATCACTGCCCGATTTCTGCATGTTATCCCATGATGATAAAACATACAAACTTGTGTTTCGAAGCTTTATCAAATGTGTATAAATAGCAATTTGTGTTTTAACATCAGAATCGGTGATCTGGATATTTTAACTGCCTCTTGTAGACTACTTCGTCACAAAATTAGTTTGAAACTTTAAGCGAACCAGTAACAGGAACAAAACGGCTGACATCACTATATCTGGTAAGTACCAGTTTATTAAATTTTTTGTTTTTCATAAATCATCAGCAAATAAATTCAGAAAAATATACAATTCATAAAAAGCAAAGTCTAAGTATTATGTTATTTAAGATTTAACTTTAACATGCAGTTATGTCAGAATGTATGGGACAATGCTATGTTGTGGAATTCGCAAGAACGGAGAAGTATTGTAAGGTCAAAGTTGTTTTCTGACTTCACTCGTATTTGTGAAATACGAAAGAAAGCAGCGAAGCAGATACTATTTAACCAGTGCCGAAATTACTACAAGTACATAGACAAATAAATAAACCATAAATATGCAATACTATCAATGGACTGTTATAATGAAGCAAAGTGAGTGATTACACATTACAAAAACCCCTCCTTCTAAATACAGATGCACGTTTGTGATGATTCAGTTGGAAAGAAGGGTTTAGTTCATATACCGACTATAAAGGAGCCATGTCTGTAATTTTATGCATTTCAGTGAGTAATGTATGAACAGTTACAGTAATGTTTTATCCGCAACAAAGTAATGAGGAAGAACAGTATGATTTGAAGACGCATGTGCATTAGTCCTCATGTACATGGTACAGGGATTGTTTCAAACACGTTTATAAATCTTAGAAAGTGCCATTATTGAGAAAATTTATTTTACAAAAATAAAGAAAATTTTTAAAAAATTGATTAAGGGTAGTTGATTAAGCATTTTTGCTAACATACATTTACAATAATATAATCTGGTTACTCATTTAAAATTTGTTATAATGTAGTTTCTATTCTCATTTAGAGTCATGTGACCAAAATAACTCAGATAACTTTCAACTTGAAAATAAAGTATTGCGTAAATCCAACATTAAATGCAAATATGCATACTGGGAAATAGAGGGCATGATTCAAATAAGAGATCACACATAATATATATATATATATATATATATATATATATATATATATATATATATATAT